>JAOBSW010000537.1:0-113324 GCA_026214975.1 Gentiana macrophylla | reverse complement strand
TTTGTGCATTAGATCTCTCAAGATGTATAAGAATATTTCAATAGAATGTAATAGATGAGAAGTGATCTATTCAAATTCTTATAGTACAATATAATGAGTTTATCAGTGAGAAAAATATTACATTCCAAAAGAATTTAGCTGGATACAATAAAAAAAAAAAAAAAAAAAAAAAGGGGTATCTGAATGCAAATGTTATGCCCCAACAATCAAAGTGGATACAAATGCTACAACTTCTCACCATCTTTCACATAGTGGAGGTGTATACAGTGAAAGAGAGTAGAAACTAGAAACGTATGGTGATGATGGTTTTACACTGTATACAACAACGGTTGTACTGCAAAATATTTCCCATTACCTAGGTTTCCTCCTCCTCTTCTGCAGCAGCTCTTGGCCAGCTCCAAGTAGTAGCGCTTTCCAAACAGTCCGGTATGTAAACCGCAAATCAACACAGCACCACCAACAGCAACCCATCTCCAATCAACTCTCCACGATTACCTCTTTGATTTTGGATATAGAGTGCTGTGTTTTTCTCCTCTTGTTCATCTTCTGTCCCTAGAGATTCGGGGCTTTCTATCAAAGGACAACTTTGTAGTGATGTTTGCCAGCAGAGCACATCGACAGAGCCGCCTCTGATTTCCTGGCTGCTCTGATATGCTCGAACCCATTATGTAGCTTCTTCACTGTCCCCCACATCCCATGCCGAACACCTAATTTGGCTACGCCTTGGGAATTCTATATCTTCAGAGTGAACGAGGGACACCCTCACATGCGGTCAACTGGCCATCTCCTTTCAGTGATCGATTCACATTCATGTTCAAGAAAGGAGCTTTTAGTTTTTAGAACGCGTGAAATGGAAGCAAGACAGGTACACTGCACGGATACAAAGCTTTACCTGGCTTAACAACCCAGCTGGAAAAGTAGAGATCTACACGCCTAGGTTTATCGCCTCTGGGCAAATCTGATAAGGCACTACCTGCAGTTGCATCAATTTCATATGCACTTTCATGAGATAATAGTTACTGGATAGTTATATGAATACATGACATATTCGATTAATGGGCTGGAAACTAATATCAATTAAGTACAAATATTTTCAATCAGAAGCATGTAGTCAGTACCTTAGTCACACAATAGAAAGTTTTTCCAGCTTCCCATATTCTTTAGCAATGACGTATTCACGGTCACTGCAGAAAAAGGGAACTGCAAAAAGAGTAGCACAGAAATGTTGATTCAATTTAATAAGGGCTAAACAAAGTGAGGATACAACGATGGCAGCTCAGATTTTCCAAAAGTTCGCCTGCAAACCTTCTTTATCCAGTGGACAATCATGGAACCATTATGGGGACGCCTCCAAAATTTTGAAATAAGCAAGCATGGGATCCCATTTTGCCGAAACTCGCTCGCCCCAAAAAAATCCCTAACTAGCTCTGGGGTTAAGCCTTCAAAGATGGTTTTGCTCCGATAAACAGTTGGACCAGACTGTAAAAGAAGAAGCGCAATCAGATGTGTAAAGGCAGAAGTCGAGAACAGGAGCCAGCTTGAGAAAGCATTTGTATGCCAATTTATTTATTTTTAAATTTTCAACTTCAAAAGGACCAAACAGAACTTATGCTTCATGGCTTCACCTTAACAACCTATATACACATCTATGCATCATGCCAAGAGCAACACAAGGCCACTCTAATCAGATAAAAAGTCAGAGCCAAGGCGTAGAAAACAGTGGGGTCACGATATACATGACAAGTGCTCAATAGGCAATACAAGATAGGAAGAAATACTTTTCATCCCAGATTATAGGTCTTTTAGACCTTGCACACAGATTAAGAAAGCTAACCAACAATCCAGTTTTTAGTGTGTTAGGATGAAAATGACCTTCCACTTCACCTTGGTTTTGAAATTGATATATACATTGAAACCCCAAAAGCCTTAAATATTGGGTAAAATAGGTAAAAGCGCAGCAATATTGCATTGATTCTTGAGAGAGACCTATGCTATGGGACAAAATAAAAGAGCTAAAAGGCCTATAAATTACTTACAGAGGGAGTAGTAGTGCTGAGTCAATTGACCCCATTCATGAGGATATCGAACGGTTGTTGGATACAAGATTATGTAGAAGGACCACCCCTATGTCTACCCTCTTCCAATAGCTCATTGGTGTTCAATCCCACCTACTTAATCCTCCTCTCCACCCCTTTGAACTAAGATGATACAAAGTGAAAATATGATAGGCATTCTATCTAAAGTTTGAGGACCTTAAGCAAGATTTGATTGAAAATTGTTCTAGGAGGGCAGTTTCAGGTTGTTTATTACGTAGGGAAATAGTACTCTATCATCAATTGTTCTGACGAATGGCAGTATGTGTCTGTGAGATGTCATATAGTATTTGGCATAGGCACAAGAAGGCTGTGCATGATGCAACCTTGACACGACTCCCCCCACCCCCACCCCCACACACACAGACAGTTATTCTTGCTTCTATGGCAGTGGAGAGGGCAAGGGAATCACGCTTAGCATGACACACTGTCCAAGAATCATAATGTATAGCTAATAGTGTTTGTCCATGTGAATATTTCCCATTTTATTTTGTAAATTGTTCCCAGAGATCGATGCTTTTAATAAATGAATAAATAGAGCTCTATTGTGAACCCTATTTGAGAAAGTATGAACGACCACAGAGGCAACAAGGATCAGAATCGCCATTTACATCACGAATCAATTAGTATTGAAAAATCAAATAGAGTGACACCACTTGTAAGCAAATAAGAATTCACAAATGTTAATATAATGAAATCAAATAAGATACGCATGGACAACACTATTAGCTATACATTATGATTCTCCAATTAAAATAACGTCAACAAGTTTAATAAGCTTCATTCATAAACATCACCAGCATACCATCAATCATACACAAGATTCGCTACTACTAGTAAAATAGCTGCATAGCTCAAAATTTAAAATAGAACTCAATCCTTAAGGACATGAATACTTCAAAATTTACCTACAGCAGAAGTATAACTTTACCTCAGGTTCATGCCGCCAAGCTTGGTATGCCAGGTTTGGAGTATAACGCTCCATCAGACTCTGCCAAGCCATCTCTCCATCTTTCCATCTAGAAGACTTAACAGGTGTCCTAAATCATTCTCTGTGACAGACTTCTTATCCACCTCACAATTTCTGCTACAACCATTAAGAAAAGTTGGGGAAAGAAAAAACAGATATTAGAGTGAAACAAAAGTGCTGAAACTATGAAAGCAAAAGGCAGACATAAGTAAGACTACAGGAAGGTGCTTCTAATATGCTATTGGCATCAAGTTGTAAAATTCTCATTTAATGAAAGCCGTTCATTGAAAGAAGGAGGGAAGAATATTAGAGATTGACAATGCAAACATGGCTACACATAATGTTAAAATTATACTCCACTGGAGACCACAAATGCACATATAAGGTTAAGAGGCTAGTATGTGAAGAGGCGTAGACAAGTCAATTGAAATGACTCAACGGAAACCAGACTTAATGTGATGCTTATGACACAAGACGGAGAGTAAGAAAGCCCACCAACATAAATGTTTCATACTTTCTTTCCTAATAAGCTGAGGGTGATTTAGGAAAGCTGAAAGCACCAGTCTTTAAGCTAAATCCAAGCTTTAGAGGAGGACAAGCTGAAGTGAACAAATCAATGGACAATCAGTCTTTGATGCTTATAATCAAGATTAGTTTCAGACTATCTTCCGAGTTAGCAGTATCTCAAAATTGAGTTCCATAAACAAGCATAAAGCTAAAAGAACGTTTCCTGTCATCGTAATTCATATGATAGTTCTCAATATCATGTTCTCCAGAAACAAACCACTATCCGCCTAAGAAAATTGAAACACAACTACAATAATTAAAACAAACGGAAATGGAAATCATCCATCAATTTGCATCACTAGCCAAAATCAGCAAAGGTAATTATCCAAGCAGATGAGCACAATATATGAGAAAAATTCAGGAAAACTGAAATAACATACCCAATTTCATCACCATTTGCACGAGCTGAAATCGAAGCCAAAGTCACATCAGGAGAAGAAGACGACGAAGCCAAGCGAGAAGCTGGGGAAGCATCCTTCCGGCGATTCCTGCCACGAAAGCTGAACCACATTCTATGGCCAACAGAGAAGGCAGAAAGAGCTGTAAAAGCAAACCATAACCGTCGAGCTCCAAAACCAGGAGGAATCGTCCAAGCATACCGGAGCTTCGACCGGAGACCTAAGAATATCAAACCGGTCCACCTAGGCCGCCATGACCAGCCGATGAAAAGGCCGATCATAACCGCAAGCCAGATCGGTACTGCACAAAGCAAAATGTCGACGAATGTTTCCATTACAGCTTGCTTGCTGATCATCTCCGACATGGTTACCACCAGCCCTTCCATTTTTCTCTATCTTTTTTTCTTTTCGGTGCAATTTCTGCTGACCGGCCAAAATAAATAAAACAGAAAAAAAAAAAAAAAAAAAAGTATTTATACGAATGTGATACACGACCAGAGTGGCAGAGTGTATTTTAACATGCGTGCGTATTTGACTCCCAAGTCCCAACATTTTTTTTCTTTCAGATGTTTTTTCTTAGAAAGATCCACAATGCTTCTCATCGATTACATTATCACTTTATCTAAAAAGTAAGAGAAAGTCACTTTATACTAGATTACACTTTCAGAATCACATCCCCAATTGCACAAAACCAAATCCATTTTTACCACCATATTTCTATTAAAATATTCATTTCCCACCAATTCAATCACTATACATCAAATTTTCCCACCAAAATCAAAATGCACCAATCCATGTAATATTTTACTTACATGTAATCAAAGCTTTATAATTGTATATTCACATAACCCAATTAATTCACAATAAATAACATGGAACAAATTATGTTCTAATAAAAGATGTTTACATAATATTAATAACATAACTTACATCATCAACATTGTTTACAATATCAAAAATATCATTACAACATCAATAATGTTTATTATAACCAAATCAAAACATTTCTTGAGCACTTCATATGACATTTTTTGCTTGGTTACAAAAGCGTCACAGCAAACATACTATTTTCATCAGTAGATATCCCAATTATATACGATGCTCCACTGCAAATAAATTAAAACAAACACTTGTTATATAAGATTTAAGAAAATACTATTAGAAGTTATACAAAATCAAACGATAATAAAAGTCCTATCTTTCTCGCTTAAATTAATAAGATATCACAACCATATTAAATACATCTCTTTCATCACCTAATTCAATAACTATAATAAATCTACATTAAAATGCTATCATATCCTTTTCAATGTACCTCAGATTGACATACAAACCATATACTCCAATTTAAAATCGCAAGGCAAGTGACATTGTCACTTTGTTTATCACATTTCATACTTAGTTTCTTTATATATATAAGTGATATATATATATATATCTCTTATCTTTACTTAGTTTCTAATACTGTAAATATAGTAGGCTGCATTCTTCATCGAAATAATAACGTAGTATAAGTATCGCTCTAATACTTAAAGACTTATCAAGGCTCGTTGTTGTTAGAAAAGTTGCTATTTCCGAAAATACGGCTCCTGACTTTACAATCAGAATCCTGCAATTTTCTAATGTATTTGTGTTTGTTCGCTTATATTAGTATCTATATATTAGTTATAATGATATTAGGTTAACTCTATATCTAGCCAAGATATGTAATTGAATTAGTTTTATCTTTTAAGGAAATGGATGATGACTATGTTAAAAATTGAATTAAAATCAATTATGATGAATCTTTTTCTACTTAAACGTAATTGCCGCTCATATTGACGTGATTAACCAATATGAATAGAATCGTAAACTCCAATGATGAACCGACTGCAGGTTAGTGATACGAGATCATGGTAGAAAACCGAGGGTAAAATGGCCGTGATGACAAACGGAATCATATTTCCTACCCGAGGCGTAATATTTGTACTCAAGAGATTATTACGCTGAAATCACATGTTTAATGTATGATCTTAAATATTGGCCGAATGACAAAACGGAGTAACCAACTTTAAGATGACCTTGGACAGAGGACTGTATATACTGGCAATTTCATACGCCGCGTGAGTGAGTGAGAATTGTTGAGCTAGAGTACACCGCTTCACATAATTGATTGGACCTAAAAAGTGGAAGATCGAGCACATCCATTAAACTAAAAAGAGATTGTAATTCAATAACATATTCTTGGCTAGCTTCTAATAATATTACTAGTATCTATATTAGTACTTATTATATTGGTGCCTATATATATATATATATATATATAAGGTTGGCTCCTGCAGCATACCATACTATCCATGCTATCAGACATACTACTAAAATAGTGCATCCGATCACTATTTTAGTGCACCTCGTTATTGTTTCAAAGCAACTACAAATTGAGGAGCAGTGTTTCTAGTTAGGTTTCTAGTTTCTACAAACTCGCTTCCTCAATTTGTAGTTGCAATCAAACAATAATTAGTGCACTAAAATAGTGATCGATGCACTATTTTAGTAGTATGTATTTGTAAGTAATGATCAATAGTATGTATATTTAACTCATTTCTATATATATATATATATATATATATATATATATATATATATATATATATATATATATATATATATATATATGTGTATATCTCTATATCTATATATATATATTTATATATCTATATATATCTATATTAGTATTATGTATTTATTTAATGCTTTAGTAGTTTGTAGATTATTTACTTGGTAAAATCATGACTTAGATTGAGTTAATAATGTCTTCTCTTGGTGTTTAACCACACTCAATTACCACACGCTTCCTCGAGGATTCGACACACGACTCACCACACTAGCACTACAATTTGACCCGGCATACCGCCGGTAAGGATTGTATAACCTAGGTTTCATCTCACAACCTCAACAACCTATAAAGGCTTTCCCATGATTATGATCTAGATTACTCGTGAACCTACTCGCTTTTCATCGAACATGCTAAGTCCGGTCGTGGTACGCTTGGTTATGTACATCGACTTCCGATCACTGAGAATATCTCAATTGATGCACAGTGTTCATCTCTCGTTTTCACATTGACGCCCCTTGTCAACATCCTTCGATTCATGATACTCTCACGAGTACTTCCCATTATTAGCATGTCATAGAAATACTATCACATAAGTGTGTTCTTAATGTATATATATATGTCCTACTTACTTGACAACATAACATTGTCAAACTCGATATGCCATCACTCGCTAATATTCGATTTAACATGTCTACACACCTTACTCTCTTGTCCCGAACTATGAACCCTCGGGTTGTTCCAAGTACATCTCTTCTTTCAACTCACCATAACCATCCGCTTGATGGACTTCCAAAGTTATATCGATGATAACCCTTATAAATAATTCTCATAATCGTGAGTAAAAAGTCAAGGCCTTCTTTCTCTCGCCGGTACCTCGCTACCAACAATGCCTTACAATAAATCCATCAACCTTTAACTTCTCATTGAAGATCCACTTGCACCTGAGTGGTTTATTTCCCAATGGAAAATCAACCAACTCCCAAGTGTGGTTTTGCATGATGGATTTCTATTTATAGCCTCTTTCCGTAAATGAGCTTCGAATTGACATTGCCTCAAAGATATGTCCTGGTTTGTTCCTTACCATATAGTTCGTAAAGTCAGGACCAAAAGACTTGGAAGTCCTAGCCCTTATACTACAACGAGGCTCATCAAGTTCTTGAGGATCACACTTTAATTAAGACTCATATCTCCGCTTACTCATGCTTGTTTTATATGTTTCCTTCTATGGAAAGAGATCTACAACATTCACAGCACTCGTGATGACATCACCATGTCGGTATTATGCACTGTAAACCAATAGGCAATACTTTTGAAAGTATATCCGATGAATATACAATCAATCGCTGGTCCTATTTCCACTTGCTTTGGTTTGGGTACTTTTACCTTAGCCAAACACCCCACATTTCCAAGAATTTGTAGCTGACTCTCGGTCTTTCCACAATTCATATAGTGTCATCCTTCTTTACGGCGGATCTCGATCGTAATGAATTTTGGCCGAGAGGATACCTCCCCACAAGTTCTAAGGTAAACCCGAACTTATCCACATAGCATTCATCAACTCTTTGAGAGTTCGGTTCTTGCATTCAAAGAATACCACTTGATGAGGTGTGTATGGTGTAGTTGTTTGATGAATGATGCCGGGCCTTAGCAAGACTCATGAAACAATACATCATATCCACCATCACAATCACAAAGTATACATATCCGCTTGCTATGTTTATTTTCATCTTCATTCGATAAATCTCACGGCATCACGAGCCTTACTTTGATTTTCAACTTATCAACATATTGGCTAGCATCGATAAAAGTAGCGAAATACTTTTATCTAGCTTGCATGAATCTCAGAGGTTCTGTGTTCCTTTTTCCCGCACAAACGGTGAGTTCGCCAATATGGCTTCAACACATACTAGACACTTCAGGATTGTGGATCAAATTTTAAATTTGATAACAACTCCATGTTCATCAATTGACGAACAAAATTGCAAGTCCTAGTCATAGTGTCACAAGCAAGATTACTCAAGCAAGTAAGGTGATCGTAAAGCCAATCTCATCAAGCTTCAACGGACAACTTTCATCACAACATACCGATCAATCCAGCTTTTGATCATTCAAAGCATTGTTTGTTGCACCACCAACTTCTCCATCCAATGGATGAGATTAACCGGTCACCGGTGCTACGCCTAGCCGCTACAATCGGCACGCATACTTGTGTCACAAAAGACACACTCACATTTGGATTCACCTCGACGATCTCTTCCATTTCTGCTCAAAGGAATGTAAGATCGATTAATTACCACATTCACTTTGTGTTCAACGAAACCACAACCTAAAGTGGACTACTGGTGTGAACTAGTTCAACTTTCAACTTCCATACGAATGGCAGTACAATGTGAATTTTAGTCATATATTTTAGGTATGAATAAGTTACCAATGTTGACTAATCAAATAGCATTGATATTTCAATATAAGTTTTCAAAAATTAATATGTTTTACACACATATTAATCCAGCAACACCATTAAACAATCAACAGTGCACACAAATATTAATTCGTATAGAATACAAATTGTTGAGTTCCTTAGTCGAGTTCTGAATTACCTCGGCTCTCGATACATACCTAAATAATTTATAGTTAATACATAAAGGAACTCTCTATTGACACAAAAGACAATCTCACTTTTTTACCACATCAATTCAATTTTTCTGAGATAACATACCTTTTAGAACCATATCTTATATTATTTATATATAATCACTATGTTCCAATCAATTGAATTGTACCCACCCAAAATTGGTGAACTGCTTCCAGCACCAAAATTCTATTATTAAACTATAGGCACAGTAAAGAAATTAGAGAGAAGATATTTTCATAGATAGATTAGAATTTGTGTCAAATACATCCTTATATCACCACATCATTGTAAATAAACTACACATTCTCCAATACACAAAATCTAATAAAGGATAACACTAAATCTAAATAGACACTGTCCCTATCTTTTCAAATTCTCTCAAACGAACACGCGAATGGGCTTACATTGAGTTTGTCTCTAAATGTCTCAAAAGATTCAACAGTAATGCTTTAGTTAAGCAATCAAAGAATCTGATCCTTTGTTGGCACATAACACACCATCACCTCCTTATTTAAAACCATATTCCCGACAAAGTGAATATCCACTTCTATATGCTTAGTTCTGCATGATACACTGATTTTGAGCTAAAGAGTTTGCACCAAGTTGTCACACCATAGTATAGAACACTTGGGAGTCTCAATCTCATCTCATTCAAAGAAATTGTAATCCATTTTACCTCACCGCAAGATTGGCCAAAGATCTCACTCGATTCACAAATAGATCTTGACACAACAAATTGCTTTTGAGCTCCATGATATAAGTGAGTCCCCTAAATATACACAAGATTCACCGCTGATTTTCCTCGCCTATTGACAAATCGCCTAGCTTAGCATCAAAGAAACCATGCAATTCCAAAGACTTGGAAGGTCCGAACAATAATCCCATTTTGAGTGTCCCCGAACATATCTCAAGAACCTTTTCAAGCCATTCCAAAGAGTGGTGTAAGGGTTTTGCATAAACCGACTCTGCAGTATTCACAAAGAAAGGCTATGTCCGGTCCGGTCAAGTTGTTAGATATCGCAATGCACTCCATGAAGTACACAAGTGAGTTCAATGTGAGGTTCACCTTCCTCGTAGAGCAAATGCTTCCAGCACCATAGTGTTGTGCAGGATTCAAGTGTTCCATATTCCACTTCTTCAAAGATTTGTGAAGCATAATAGGACTGAGTGAGGTGCAATCCATCCGAATTCCTGGTAACTTGCATTCCAAGAAAATGAGACACTTGCCCTAAATCTTTCAGAGCAAACTGAGAGTCAAGAAGTTTGATGAATTTCTGGATCAACTTAGGTGAATTTCCACAACAAGATATCATCAACATATACTAGCACAAACAGTAACTGCTTGTCAAGTTTGAGCATAAACAAGGATATATCACATATAGACTCGAGTAAATCCTCACCAAGTAGCCGAGATTTGAGGGCTTCAAACCATGCCCTAAAGCCTCGCTTCACCCATAGATTGCCTTATTCAATCAAGATACATACCTGGCTTTTCTAGATCTTGAAAACCTTCCGCCGCCTCCATATAGACAAAGTTCTTTCAAAGGGCCCATTCGTAAATGCATTGTTGATATCTATTTGATTTACGGGCCAATGCATTGAGACTCAAGCATGGACAAGACAATTTCGATGGTTGCAAGCTTAGCTACTGACTAAATGTCTCAAAGAAATCAATCCCATAATGTTGTAGATACCCTTTGGCAACTAATCTTGCTTTGTGCTTCAAGATACTCCCATCCGATTTAGCTTCAACTTGAACACCCATCTACATCCCACTATACTGATTTGAACTAGCTTCACCAGCAGTCCCATGTTCTATTACGCAATGCCTTATATTCATCAACCATTGCCTGCCTCCATTTGTCATCAATCAAAGCATCTCGATACACTAGTTGGTTCAAGAGAAAAGCATGAACCTTACACAAAGCATTATAGGTTTTAGGCTTGAATATGCCACTTTTGACCTAGTTTGCACGTGGTGAGTTTTGACAAAGGCTTTGTGGAACAACGGCAGTGATGCAATTTCTCAATTAGTGATGACTTCAAGTTAAAAGAGGCATTAATGTATGGTGATGCAGAGGGTGAATCTAACATAAAAGATGTAGATGATTCAAGATGTGGTGTAGATGAATGACTTGAACCAGGGATATGCTTTGATGTTCACTTGTATGACTCATGAAGGGTATAGAGAATTACCAGAGGTATCACGACAAAGTTGGTGTTCACTTGCCCTTTGCTCAGAGTGCGCTTTGGTGAATCTGCCTACCACAAAGGATGATCTCATTATGCCCTCCGAATGAGACAGCCAAAGTGGAAGAGGATGAGTGAAAAGATCGTGAGTACAAAGAGAACTGCTTGATGGACCCCGAGTAAAACCAGATGAAAAGGGAATTTAGTTTCATCAAATTTGACATTATTGGAGATATATATTCTTCCCGACCTATCGAGACACTTATAGCCTTTGTGTTGAGGACTGAGACCTAGGTTTACACATTGACCTGTATGATACTGGAATTTTGTGGTATGGAAAGGTCTCAAATAAGGATAAACAACACACCCAAAGGTTTTAAAGGATATGAGTTAGGCTTTTAGGAAAAGACACTCATAAGCGACTCAGGCCCAAGACAGAGTAGGTAGGGAATTGATAATGGACACTCGAGGCTTGAAAGCTATGCCACCAGTAAAGCAAGAGGCATGAGGCCTGAGCTAACATAGTCAATCCTAGTTCAAGAATGTGCCTCAGTTTTCTTTCTCGCCTCCCATTTTGTGCATGATCACGAGGCAGGTGGATGCCTAAATGTTATGCCATGTTGCTTCAAAATGGTTCAAACACTCAGACTCACCCCCAACTGATTGGATACATTTAAGTTTGTGAGTTAAACCGTGTTTCTACTAGGGTTTTCAAGTGGGTAAACACAGCATAAAGCTTCGTGATTTGGCCTTTAAGGAAAGATCCAAGTGAATCTGAGTGATCATCTATAAAGTGAATATAATAAGAATGGCCTTCAGGATTTAATCAAGGCTGACCCCAAATATCGCTGTGAATTAAGTCAAATAGAGAAGCAAATTTGAGACATAGAATTCAAATGAGGTAAAGCACGAGATTTTCCAAATTGACAAGTATCACAAAACATCGCTTTTCATTGATAACAAAGATTACAATCATTCAAAATCTGACTCAAAACTTTACTAGTAGGGTGACCAAGCCTCCTATGCCACACATTAGATCCTTATCGGGGTCTAGAACATCTAAAGACCGAAGTTTTCCTGACCTAGATGACACTTTGCTAAGAAGAGCAAGAGATCAAAACCGAATAGACTTGGATTGAAGAGAGATCTTTGAGGACCGATCATCCAGAGGCACTATCTAATAAAGACCATACTTGAGTCGACTCTCGAGCATTGGCATCTTTGTTACCTTGTCCTGACAATGCAAAAATCATTAACAAATTCAAGAAGCACATCATTATCGACATCACCTTGAAAGGCTAAGTAAATTTCTCGTAATTGCAGTACATGAAGAACAAGATAAGAACTAAAGGACCAATGTGTGTGTAAAAAAAGGTAACCTATGTGCTCAATGTGCGGTGTGTTCACCATTTCCTATTGTCAAGCAGTATCAACGCCATGATAAACAATACTTTTATCAAGATTACCCAAGTCCGATGTTACATGGTTTGTGGCCCCATCGCCCAAATACCAAGCATGATCTCGCAATAAAGGTTAGAGAGTTGCCATATAGCCGATGGTCGACAGTCCGATGCATTGAGAGGTCCTGAGGTTGAAAATCTGCCTCAAACCTATGCCAACAGATTGCCACAAGATGTCCATTCTGCCACAAAGTTGACACTCGAACCTTAGCATTTCCTCGACTTCGCCTCCACTTCTTCCTCCACCTCTGCTTTCTTCCACTTCCACCTCTATTTCCTCCACCCTTCCTCTCAGTAGGAGTTCTCGGCCTCGTGGCCCGACATTTGCTTTCCCCGACCGTAACCTTGATTATAGCTTGCAAGATGTGCAAGCAGAGTAGTAATTGATCCATACGGGCAGGATTGAATCGCCAAGCAGCCTCACACGAGTAATAAGTTGAGACCGCACTTCCTCGCCAAGACAATGATCCAATCCGAGCAACAAATTAACAATCACAGCCTTCATAGTCTTTGTCTAGACTTCCTGAGTAGCCAAAATCAACTCGATTTGGTAATAGATATCCCGCAATGGCCAAATTGTCACTATAAGATTTCATAGTTGCTGAGATAGTCCGCCATAGATTTTGACCCTTTTCACTTTGAGTAAGAGCACTCTTGTACTCCAAAGATTCGAGATTCAGATCGATTGTTAAAGAGGATCTCCAATGTTGACCGATTTCATGAGAGAGGAGAGAAGCCAACCACTTCACAAAGCTTGCTCATTATGTATCCTAGCAAACCCAACCTCAGAAGTTAACGAATCTACAGATCCCACTCAAAGAATAAATTGATTCTGAGGAGACCTGGGATTTCAGTGGCCTTGGTTTAGTACCAAACAAGTAACCTTCAAGCTTATAACCTTTAATCACCGCAAAATAAGGTAACCACAACAGATGTATAGTTATCTCTTGTTAATTTAACAGCTTGTCGATTGACTAAGATGACCGTAAACGGAATTCGGGTTCACCGTTAAAGGGCGATGTAGACTTACACCAAGAGAAGAAACAAGAGATGGCTCTGGTCCGGGCAACAATGAAGACTCATGAAAGGAGGAAGCTGTGGATCCAACACTAAAATCGGGCAAGGATGCTCTCGCAGAGTGTATAAGCTCCGTGAGATGTGAAGTGTTCCCGAGAGTTATGGAGGCCGATGACGGAAATCCGCACACCGTATTCCGTGACAACATTTGAAGAAGGATTTGAAGCAAGAGGTGATGAAAGTAATGCAAGATCGATAGTTTGTGAGCTGAGCCTCCTCCACCTCCGGCTTCGTGAGAGAGGAGGGACTGATCGGGGTGGCTCCGCCATGCCTCTCTTTGATACCAAGTAAAGAAATTAGAGAGAAGATATTTTCATAGATAGATTAGAATTTGTGTCAAATACACCCTTATATCACCACATCATTGAATAAACTACACATTCTCCAATACACATAATCTAATAAAGGATAACACTAAATCTAGAGTGACACACTGTCCTTATCTTAACCTATATCTTTCAAAGCACTTAACCACAATAAAATATATAATTCATTCCAAACTTATCAAATTGTATATATGTCAAAGATCACATAAACTTAACTCTTGGTGATACAGAATATGTGAATAAGTGCAAGCAGATTAATCATATATATATATAGCACATTGGTTCCAAAACAAATCAAACAACTGATAAGTTGAGACTAACTATATATTACGCCATGTCTATCATTACTGAATACAAAATATGTGTCCGTCAATTCCTGTTTACTAGAATTGATTGATTTGTAATATACTGGTTGACGTATGCAAGCATGAAGCATCAAACAACAACCACTTAACGGTGGCTAAACGGAAAAATATCTATCTATGATATTCTCTCAAAATCACCCGTGATTTGCAATCATAAAAAGTTCCACACAATCTCATACCTTCCATAAGTTAATAAATCATCTGATATTGAATATATTCAATCAAAGGTTAAACAATTATTTCCATTATGATAATTTGGAGATATTTAGAGAATCATAAACGCAGGGTATTCAACTTTCCGCAAATCAACAGTAATTCGACAGAGTTTTTTTTTTTTTTTTTTTTTTGCCACATGAATGATTTATTTAATGATCCAGAATTTACTGATTAAATTACGTAAATATTAAACTAGAAATAAATCATGCGACTAGAATAATACATATTATCTAAAGAGATCTAACAAAAGAATCTTACCGCATGCATCTAACTCAACAATTAAACTAGAAAATTAGATTCATAATGAGATCTAACTATATAACCATTATCATGCAGATCATATTCAAGCAATGAATGATAAATAGTAAGACGATAAAACAAAGCCGACTGTAGATCAAACCGGCGCGAGTAGCTTACTATTTCCTTAAGATAAATTGCTCGAGCATGGTGTCCACTGTGAGTAGAATTGTCTCCCAAGATACAATGGCTTTCGCCTCGGATTTGTGAGGTACTTCAAAAAATCCGAGCCCGGCGAACTTACACAGAGTGCTCCGACTTCTTCGACTCAATGTCTCAGATCTATACGACTAACTCTTTGTGTGGTGGAAAGACACAAGAGAGAATTCAATTATTTAATCTTCATCCAGGGGTTCTTTATACAAAGGAGAGGAGGATCCAATACTCGAACTGATTGGCCGAGACACGCCATCAAACTTTTCCCTTGGAAAAGTAATCCACACGCTGGGATTTGTGCACCATGGCCGACCCAACTCTCTCAATTTGATTGGTTGATGACGCTGTCATCCGACTCGATTGGTCGAATGACTCAACGAATTCTAATTGGTCGAATGACACAATCACATTCCAAAATTAATTTTATGGTTAATTTCATAAAGAAATTTTGTCCAAAAATTAATAGTAACACCCGACCTTGAGCCGAGCCGAGCCGACGGCGGCGGCGGCACGCGCAGTGGAATAATCTAAGTCCTCCCTCCCGCACAAAAGTGTCTTACCCCTCAAGTACATCTATAAGAAAGATACACTATCTCTTATTACTTGAGCTCATAAGCCTCAAGTTACCTATGTGGGAGAAATGGGTGAGGTCCTCCTTCAATACCCATCTCCTACATATTTTATACCAACTTTAGCCATTAATTTCTCATTCACCCGACATCCGAATCGTAATTAAAAGCCTATCATCAACTACTCCGTATGGAGTATTTAATGATATCATTAACTCTCGATGACATACATCGGAGCCTATCCGTAAATCGCGCTTAAAGTTGACTATTCAACCCTTCAAAAGGCTTTTTCTCCAACAAATTAGACTCGAGCTTTGTGTTTCGATTGTGGTGGCCAGAATACGGGCTAACGTGGTGGTGCAATTGGCGGAGCCGTGTTGGAGCATGATAAAATCTTGAGGTAAATGAGCCGAGTCGGAGCATGATAAGATGACGAGGTGTAAGAGCACTTGCATCGATTCTCTACATAAATAATCTACTTTACCGCTTATGCACTTCTATTTAAGATGAATTGCAGACGATTCTCTATTTTACATAATACGGTAAATATAAAAGAAAATTTACAGTAATCTGATAAATTCAAGAGATGTAAAGGAAAATTTACGTAATCAGATTTTACAAGAAAAACAGTAGATTCATTGCAGTGTAATTTTCTCATTTGAAATCTCTAAAATACGCTTTTTGAATCATTTACGATCTACTCCAAGTTCTCTAACGGGTTTGTCATAGGTGGGAACATGGTCCGTTTGGCGGTTTTTTCCGCCTATAAAACCAAACCATTTTATGCGGTTTAAATTTTCAACCCAAATCAAAATAGCTTTTTAGGCTAAAACCATTTGTTCGGGCCCAATGGTTTGAGTAGGTTTCGGTTTTTCACGGTTTTTATGAACAAATAAAATTATCGATTGAAAATCACTACTTATCCAAAAAACATATGGTAATATATGTGTTACATCAATACTTACTATGCGATTGAAGTTCAAGAGATGATGTAATAAATTATCTATATTGAACTAATTCATACCAATCCTAAAATTAGATCCCAAAATCAACCCCCCACTCCCCTCAACCATCATCCATCATCCAAATTAACAAATGCTACCTACCACCGAACTTCCTAACTAGGCTTAATCAAGATAATAACTAATCATATTTTCCTCATTTCAATTCACCAACGAAGATAACACTCACACATTATTAATATTGAACTTACATCTTCCAAAAAACTACCACCTACAACATAGAATAATTAACTTAGATAAATAACAACATGCTTAAGACAAAATAAGATTTGAAATGAGATCGTAGGAGAAATATGAACGATTATTTTTCGTAAGTGAGTGAAATAGGTGAAATGTCACTAATTTTTGCACATATTAGAAAAATGATGAGTCATCTCAAATATTGGTATTGGTAAAAGCAAAGAGAATATATGATTGTGAGGTTATGAAATCATTAATCGATTCGTGTTGTATTGTTTTTTATGATATCGATTTATCAAGAAAACGTTTGCAACTTGCAACAAGTTGAATGTTTAAATATTGAAATTAATGATGGATAACTAATATATTGCAAATAGGAATTTATTAAATGAGTTAGTGTGAATTAATCGATCGATAATTTAAAATTTTCATATAAGGTATCCGTTTCAAACGGTTTTCAATTTTTCAAATCAAACCATCAGATTAAAACTGTTTGGCTTTTAGTTATATTTAAAACCACCAAAACCATGGTTTACGTTTTTCGGATTGGTTCAATTTGGTCCGGTCGGGTGGTTTGGTTTCTAAAATTTTTGTTCACCCCCAGCTGTTGGTGCTCCTAATACAATCCAACCGTGGTACCTTGTGTTGTGTTGACGGGAGGAGGAGAGCAGGATTGTTGTGGAAGAAAAATAGGGTGGAGAGATGAGAATTATGGAAATTGACTAATTTGACCCTGCTTTGAAGATTTAAAATATGCTTAAAATAAATTAGGGTGTGAATTGAGCTGATTAATATTTTAGGTTGTAGATTGAGTAGTTAATAGTTTAAGGTTATAAATTGCTCATTCCTTATTGTTTAAGGTCAGAATAGAACAAATAATAGTTTGGGTTGTAAATTTTACTTGATAACATAGTTTGAGAAGCTTAATTGCGCTTTTCCTAAAATTTTATTACACAAATATGGAAAAGTACAACCAATGGCGCCTAAATTAACCTGGCTAGAATGAGGCTTTGCACTCGGCGCCTCAGTGTTCGATTCCTCCTGAGGCAAAAATTGTCTTCCAACGTAGCTTTCTTGCAAAGTTTATTCCCACGTAGAAAGTTATTTCCACAATATATGCTAGTTAATCCACAATCGCAATAGAATAATTATAGCTTTTTCCTTTCAATCAGAATAAAATATGGAAAAGTACAATGTATAAATACAAATAAGCATTTACTTCGGGCTTTTTTTTAAGTAGAATATTTCTACAACATTTTACCTTCTCTTCTATTCCGTTATAAGGAAGGAAAAAACATATTTTTTTATCTACGGGTCAAAAGTTCACCACATTTTCTCCATCCTTTTTATTCTGACATCACAGTTGATACTTTTCTGATTGCTTTGTCGAGGCCATTTTTATAATAAATAAAAACAGCTAAAATAATAAAATAGTCAACAGTGGATTTGTAAATTATTCCGCTGTAAACATTATAGCAAATCATGGGTTTAGTGAGTAAGTGTCACTGCTTTGGATTTGTCATTATCGTCTAATTTTTTATCTAGTGATCTGATTCTTATTTTCCTCCTTTCGGTCCTAATTCATGTATATAACTTAGGAAATGTTTGAACAAGTCAAATTTTAAATAAATAAAAAACGAATTCATCGAATTTCATTTTTTTTTAAGGAAATCGAAATTCATTTTTAAAAGTAGATATTAGTCAACATAGCAGGCATGTTTGTGGTAGGGAGAAAAGCGGAGTCAAGAAATTTTTTTGAGAATAAATCTTAAAAAGTTGAGAACTGAGATGTGTTGATTTTCACCATTTGTTTGGTTAACTAAAAAAATACTAACAATACGCTTTACGCTTTTGGTGGTAGGTAGAGAGGTGGTTTGTGACGGTGAGTGATGGTCGGATGGGTCGGATGAAGCGAGTGGCGGCAAGGTAGGTCGACGGTAACAGGTGGTGGAGGGTTGGATCAACAACGGTCGCTGGTAGGTGGTTCGATGGCGCATGGTAGATAGGTTGGTGGCGCTAGTTATGGTGACAATGCCAGGTGAGTGGTGGTCGGGTAGATAATGGTAGGGGTGGTAAGATAGGTCATCCGCCGTATGACGGGCGCGGGTTGGGTCTGTGGTGGCAAGTTTCGTGATAGGGTGTGGCGATGGTGGCTGTAGGGATATGGCCGACGGTGGTGAGTTGGATCAACGGCAATGGTTGGTCGTGTTCAGCGGGACAACGGTGTTGGCAAGGTAAGTCAATGGTGGATATACGCCGGGGTGGTGGAGGAAGGATCAACGGCAAATGAGTGGTGTCTTGATGGATGGTTGGTTCAATTGTGTTAGATTGTTTAGTGACGAATGATATTTTGTTGGTAATGTGTGGTTATAAGGTTAGACGGTGGCGGCAAGTGGTTACAAGGCAGAGCAGCGGCGGCGAGTGGTGAATATAAGGTGGGGTGGGTGATGTAATGACAAATAGTGATAGAATGGTAAGAGATGCGGGCGTAGGTAATCCGTGATATAACAAAAGATTGGCAGAGGGCAGGTAGGATGAGGAAATGACATATGCAAGACTATACATTCACAGAAATAAGACTTTCCACTACATGATTCATTTTCATTGATTAAAATGATTTAATTATTTATCATGATGCCATCCCAACAAAATCTATGATGCTGATTGGCACAGAGATATCGCGATAAAATGTTCCCAGCATAAAGATGTGATAATAGAATTGACTTCTGAAACCAATCATTTCCTTATATTAATTTTTTTCTGAAAAAAATGATGCGACAGAATAAATAATCACAATCAATGATGTCATCAATGATGATGTGCAATATCAAAGAGCCACGCACCTCAAGTTACTCTGATCTAATCCTCCACAAAAAGTAAGAAATTCTGCATATTTGGACAAATTCAGGTGAAAATGGAGTCGCTTCCTCAAAGAAAACTAGGATAAAGCTTGAACCAAAAGATCTCGATTCAAGATAAATTCATTATGAAGTTTGATCTCCTGATCGCCATTTGATTGTCGATCATGATAATCTAAATTACGATCAATTTGTACTCATCACTATTAATGATGATACGATCAGTAGATTACTTGTTAAGATATACATTTGTCTTTTTTAAAAAAGACATAACATTTGTATCTGTATTATTTCTCTATTTGTTATCTTTTTCCTTCTCAAATTTATTTATTTTTCCCTTCAAAAAATTTATTTATTTTGCGGTGCAGTTATCTCTGCCCTCCTCTGTCAATTTTTTTAAATTTATTTTGGTGTCAAAAACAAAAATCATTTACAATGCCAGACAGGAAACGTTAGTTTGTTCAAAATATAGCCGTTGGAAAGGTGAAACCCTTTGTCTTTAAACCCCTGAATCAGCCTTACTCCTACTCAGTTACGATCTCAGTTCTCATCTGATTTTCCTCCTTATTTCCAGCTTGTTTCCAGATTTCTTCTTCTTCCCAAACAAAGAACTCACTTCCCATCTGAACTTTCCTTATTTACAGAAAATGAACGATTTAATGACCAAATCCTTTGTCAGCTACGTTGATCTCAAGAAAGAAGCCATGAAAGACCTCGAAGCAGGTCCCGACCTTGAATTAGGGATGACCCAGATGGACCTAAACCTCACTTCTTTCTTGGAAGAAGCAGAGAAAGCTAAGAAAGAGATGGATACAATCAAAGAAATTCTGGGTCGTTTAGAAGCTGCAAATCTGGAAAGCAAAACATTAACTAAGCCTGAAGCTTTAAAATTGGTCCGAATTCGAATCAATTCAGACATTTTATCCGTTTTGAAGAAGGCGAGATCCATAAAATCCCATCTTGAGGAGATGGATCGAGCAAATGTGTTGAGTAGGAGGCTGTCGGGTTGTAAACCTGGTACCCCAGTGGATCGGACCCGATCTGCGGTTACTAATGGATTGCGTAAGAAATTGAAGGAGTTAATGATGGACTTTCAAGCCTTGAGACAGAAAATGATGGCTGAACATAAAGACACTGTTGGGAGGATGTACTTTGCTGTGACAGGGGAAAATCCAGATGATGAGGTGATTGAGAAGATAATTTCAAGTGGAAGTGGACAAGGTGGTGAGAAATTTCTGTCCAAAGCAATTCAGGTAAGAAAATCTTTTCAGTATTTTTTAGGGATTTATGTTTATTTGATTGAAATTTGGTTATTTTCTGTACACTGTTTTGCTGTATTTATCCCTTTTCATAATCTCAATTTGTGGGTTAATCTTGTATCTTTAGGGCCATGCTTTTCAGGTTTAATGAGACCTCTGAAGTTATATGTGCCTTAGATACTCAAATTTATATATGCACATTACCATATTGGGACACCACAGAACAGAAGCACAACTAAGAAACACAACAAAACTCAAAATCTTACGCTTAGAATCTTGAGAACATAGAGACTAACCTTTGCTTCCTTGCCATTTGTCGTCTACAAGTGTTTATATAGAATTAAGGTCTGTGGAAACAATATATCTGTGGACAGAAGTTTTGTGGGGGGTGATTAGCAAAACCATTTTCCTCGAGACATTGATCTATAAAAGTTGTTGACTCTGTCATGGTCATGGTTTGATTTGTTCAGACAAGTGACAAACAGAACACTAATGTTCTAAGATATTTGAGCAAAAGCTTCTAATGGAGTTATTACAAAGCACACCTTGTAATGAAATTAAGCTTAGAGTCTTTAGTGCTAAAAAAGCTAACAGTTCAATACACAAATCAGAAGAATGCAATTCCTCTTGTGGCCATGCCCTGATTTGCTTTACTCGATTCTTTTGCACTAATGACACAAACATGATGATGCTAAGATAGTAGTAGATGGAGTTTTTACAAAGTCGTAAACCTTGTAATGAAACCGATCAAGATAGAAAAATATAGTCTTTACTCTTTTTCAATGCTTAAGAAGGCTATAGTTCAATACTCAAATGAAGTGAATACAGTTCTCTTGTGCCCATGTCCTGATTTGTGTTTTTGAAACTTTTGTACTAATGACACAAGCACAATGATGCCAAGAGAGTAGTAAATCGATTTTGTTGTACACGGATTATGTGGTGTAAATGTTAATATTGCAACAATGCAGGAGCATGGGAGAGGGAAAGTTCTAGATACAGTCATAGAGATTCACGACAGGCACGATGCAGCTAAAGAGATCGAGACAAGCTTGCTAGAGTTGCACCAGATTTTCATGGACATGGCTGTGATGGTTGAAGCACAAGGAGAAAAGATGGATGATATTGAGCATAATGTATGGAATGCTGCAAATTATGTGAAAGATGGAACCAAGAACCTTAAGACAGCAAAAGAGTACCAGAAGAGCAGCCGTAAATGCATGTGGATCGCGATCATTATTCTTCTTGTACTCGTTCTTCTAGTTATTGTGCCCATTGCTGTTAGTTTCACCAAATCTTGAATGATATCTTTATCTTTAGCTAGCCCCTCCCCTGTTCCCCAATCAATCCTCAAAGAAAAGAACAACAATTGTGGTGTTTGTGTTGTTCATTAATTGGTTAGTAGGATGCATTGTGCAAGTGGTTTGTTATGCTTTGGTCGGATGCTTAAAGTCCTTGCTTTTAGGACTTGTATTTTGTTGGCTTTTTGAATATTTTTTGTAGTAAAAATTGGTAACCATTAATAATACCATTTGTTCTTGAAGTTTTTCTTCTCACATTGTGCTTGTTAGTCCTCAATTTTTTGCCCTGTTTCGTTTTGGCTGTTTTGTGGATTTAATAGTCTATCATCAGTTGATAATATGTCATTAGGATCAGATACATCTGTTGAAAGTTTAAGCGCATAGGCTTCATTTTACAAAAAAAAATATAAAAATGATATGAATCATTCATCAAACGAGACAGAATGAAATCGGTAAAAGACTTTCGTTTCATCTTTCAAAATTGAAGAAGTAAAATCCAACACAATTAGCACAGAAATCATTTTCTAGACAAACTGATGAAAAAAGAAAAATGAATTCAACCCATCAATTTTTTTTATTGAAGCTATCATTCTATGTACACATGCATGTATGTATGATGTATTATTGTATTGTGTATATATATATATATATGAAGACATGAAAGAATATTGAAAAAAAAAAATGAATAAAGAAGGAAAATCCCGTACAAAAATACTAATCTTCATTAGTATTACTTGATGATCATTTCTCTTTCTTCTACATATATATGTCTTGAGAAAAGGAACCTCAATCATCTTCAATGATTCATCTTCTTAATTTTGTATACGGAGAGGACCGGTCATGCTGCCGGAATAAGCGGTACCACCAACACTGCCGCCGCCGCCGCCAGCGGTGCGGCCCAAAGCTCTACCGGCAAAGTTCATTTCGTTCAAGGGCGGACAGCCGGAGCCGCCGCTTCCGGGGATGTTGGTGCATGGATTTGGCCCAGAAGGAGGGACAGGACCTCTTGGAAGTGATTGTAAAATGAAGTTTTTTTGCATGATGAACAAGTTTCGGTCCTTTTTATCATCACTTTGTAAAATCCTTCCACCATGGCTTGATTTCACTACTGAAAGAACAATGAAAATAATCAAAAGAAGCAATATTCTCATGCCTAATATTTGGTTTTGATATTGAAAAAAGATTTATGGAAATTTAATGATGTTTCAAAATTGTATGAACTAGTAGCATATATATATATACTATATAGTAGTAATGCATTGTAGTTTGGTGAAGATAGAATTGTAATTTCTGCGGGTTTGTGTTTGGTAGGGTTCATTATTTCTTATTGAGAATTTGAATATTGAATAGGTCAAAAAGTTAATGTTTTGAATATACATACAGCTCCCATAAGTCAATAAACTTAAGGGCCATCAGTACATTTACATATCTTGTATTAAATAATAACAATAGTGTTAGTTCCTCAATAAAAATTAAGTAACAATATATTAAACCGATTTAATTTATAATATGTAAATCTTTTTGATTGATGCGAAATTCCGCTGATAAATGCTTTTATGTAACTTTGTAATGCTTATATCATTATTATTTTCCTATGTAGAGTGTGAATATCAATTTGCGCTTTAAAAATAAATAAGTGTATTTTAGAGTTATAAAATCAAACATGAACTTTGACTGCATAAGAATATTTTAGATAACGTATACGCACACCTCAAATCTTTATTTGTACAAAGTCCTAGCGTAAGAAAGAAGTTTAGGTGGACTTAATAGAATTCATAAGTAGAAAAAAAAAAAAAAAATATGGTGATGGACTTTTAGGAAGTTACATTGCTGAGTCATATGTTGCTTCCTCCAACCTTGGTAACTCTCATTTTAGCATTTTCCTTGTCTGACAAGTATTAATTCTAAAGGCCGTTGACCGACTTTAGCCTCTCTTTCTTTCCAAGTAAAACCAAAGGGCTTATTGGGAAATGATGCCCTATTTACACTCCCACCTAGTCATGTCACGTGTGATCATAAGCAAGAGCAAATAATGTAGATTTTTTTTTAGCGGACACACCGAAGCAAGTTCGAAAATCCACCGACAACATTAATGGTGTTTTTTCGGATTTTAATGGGTCATCGACCCTCCCTTTGCATGTGTGCAACTGCACGTAGAGTTTACTCACTCCTAAGAATATGCAAAAGCGAAGAGACAATGGCCACCAATCAATGCAATAAGAAGTCACTAGATCCATTACCACTCAAGTAGCGCCGCCGCCAAACCCAAGTTCTAAGACGTTACAAGTCTTGCCTCAAATCCTCGCCGCAAGTTCGGATCCATTGTTATCCAAATCCGCCCCAATCTCACCCCTGGGGGATGTAATCAAATCCAAATCTTTCCCCAATCTCGCCTCCTGGCGGATGTAATCAATGCCTCGCTTCAATTGCCCAAGGAATGTAATTAAATCCTCGCCAAATGCATAAGGGATGTAATCCTTCCTCAATCCCGACCTCCTCAGCGAGACACAAGAATATATATGACAATTTTTTTAATCAACAAACACTATTTGAACCTCCATACATGAACATAAGATAATCTAGATATAGTCATCCGGATGATATAGTCATCCGTGATTATTGTAACGCCTCCTGCACTCGGCCTGGTAGACTAATTGAGTTAAATGATCCGGTCAATCGCTTACTTCGCCTTCGCTTGGTCTAAAAGCTGCTAACCCGAGTTGACAAGCACTTCTTTACTTTACCGACGCGAGACTTTACATTCTCCCCTTTACAAAGAAACATATATGACAATTTTTTTAATCAACAAACACTATTTGAACCTCCATACATGAACATAAGATAATCTAGATATAGTCATCCGGATTATTGTAACGCCCTGCACTTCGGCCCAGGTAGCGCTTAATGAGTTAAATGATCCGGTCAATCGCTTAGACCGCCGCGCTCGCTGGTCTAAAAGTGCTAAACCTCCTGCACTCGGGCCTGGTAGCCGCTTCTCCCTTATAAGTGGATCGACGTCTCGCCAGACGGCCGTGATTTGTCTCGGCCGTCCCTACCATAGAATTCCTGTAGATGGCCCCATCGCTTCTCACGGAATACCATTCAGAACGCCGCACTCCGGGTCTCATGTTGCTGCGCTCGAGTCATAAAATGATCCGGTCAATCGCTAGATACCGCCCTCGCTTGGTCTAAACGGGCAAACCCGAGTTGACAAGACCTTTATGTCTCACACTTATATGGGGGTAGTAGCGTGACTTTACTTTACCGACGCGACTTTACAACTAACACTAGTTGAGTACAATACCATGAAACAAACTTATCCGTAAAAAAATGGCAGTAAAGGAAAGAAAAAGGGGTAAAAGTTATCGCTGCTACCGGTGTCGTCTTTCATCATCACCGCCCTCGTCCCAAAGAAGGAGGAGACGCTGATGGCGGAGTTCCTATTTTCAGTTGTTTGAAGGAAAATTTTATAATACAACAATCGCAGAAATATCAGACGCTTGGTATATATTAAAGTTCTCTGCTTTTACTAAAAATGAATGACTCTAATGTATATCACTGAGATACAACCTTCCTACAACCGCACAGAAGATAAAATCTCTCGTTCCGAAGACCTCCATTCGACCATTGCATCGCCTGACCAGCCCCCATGTATACCGCTCGAAATACCCTTGAAAAGGCCTTCCAATCCCACAGTCGTCACTAGCTAATAGCTATCCCAGCCATTTCACAAACACAAGTGAGCTGGTAAACAAATCAAAAACTTCTTTTTTTTTTGTTTGTTTTTGATAATGAGGCAAGGTGCAGAAATGTAAAGCGAAACTACAATGGTTCGATTTCGGTTTTTGTACTTCAGCCCAACCCAACCCAACCCGACACCGACCCGAATTCTACTGAATGCGACGTCGTTTTATAAATACTACATATATAAATCTTTTCACATGTTTCATCACCCGACCATTTGAAACGGCGGCCTCAATCATCGGACTCCCGCCCGGCATCGCTACTTCTTGCCTCTCCTTCAAAGTTCCAATCGATTTTGTATGCCCTGGAATCTGTCCATGGAAGCTAAATTTCTATGCCATTGAAAGGTACTGCTTTTCTCTTGAATTTTTTTTAGGTGGTTGCTGAACTTTGCAATGTCTTTATTATGTCTTGTTTGTTTGAAAGTATTCATTCTTCTAGTTGAATAATTTTTTAGTATCTGTGCTAATGTACCTATTTTTGAATCGATTGTGGTTTGTTTTGTCAGGTTTATTCTTTGGTGTTTTACTTCGCAACTTCAAATGATTATTCTTGCATAGAGGTGAGATTTATCAATTTTAGTGTTATACTTTTTCCAATAGTTTTGCTGAATTTGTTTTATTGGAGCCTGTTCATTGCTCAATTGATTTACAGAATTATTTAAGTGCTTGTTTGTCTACTTCAAATCAAAATCATTGTTTTTACTCGGTTGTATATGAAGTAATTAAATCAATACATTATAAATCCTTCATTTTATAGTAAGCTAAAGCAAGACAGTGTTTAACCGTCGACTATCTGAATCTGAAAAAGTATCAGAAAACATTAATGCTATTGTCATCACTACATTGAGTGTGACAACGTGACGTGTCAATGGGATCTTTCGTGGTGTGGGATTTATAAGGGGATTTTACTGTTACATCATTGACATATCAGGTTAAGCCGTTATACTGCCTCACCGCTTTTTGGTGCTAAAGCTTAAAGCGCTGCCTCACCTTTTTGGCATCGTAAGCAGCGCTTTTTAGGAGGAACATAACATATCATTACTTCAATGTCCTTTGTAGCATTTCTCAAGTACTATAGAAACTTATGTTGTTTTTGTCTAAACATCTTTTTGATTATTTGTGGTGTACAAACTTATTGATGCCATGATGGCATCGTTGTTTTTTGTGGTTGTGGTGTTTAAGTTGTTTTGATGTTTTATTGCTTTGATTTAAGTGCTCTATTAAAGTAGCATATTGTTTTCCTATAATTTGTCATCTTTTTAGCATGTTTTTAATGAAATATAAAAAAGTAAAATAAAATTGTGGCTCTTTATATAATTAAGCATTGCTTTTTAAGGGCTAAAGCGCCAAAGCAGTAGCGTAAGCTTCACCGGCGCTTTTTTGCTTTAACAACTATGGTGCTGCCCATTTTGTCTCAGCAGACCGCTTAATGAAATCATCTAAAATCTACCCCATATAATGGTACACTTAACTAAGCATTAAACTTTAAAAACCGCGTCTAGCTTAGCTGGTATGATGCTTCTCTTTGCAACATGAGGTTGTGAGTCTCCCTCCACAGCTGTTTAATAACTAAGCATTAAACATTGATGATAAAATAGGAAGATAATTTAACTTCAGAAGAGGTCACCAAAGTCCAGAGTATTTTGACAAGTTTCTCTGGGTCTTCCTAGTGTGCGACAAAGCCCAGGCCTTTTTATTTTTTATTTTTTATTTTGGTATCTTCCAGTCTCGGTTTCAAATCTCCCTCTCTCCCGAAGGTCTAGGGCTTTGATTCACAGTTGTGTACCCGACTCTCTCCACAGACAGAATAGAAGTGCCCAGAAAAATGGACAGGAACCTAGAAGTATCCTTGGACAGGCTTCCTATCAATCAAGTGGAAATCCTCGAAGAAAATGGCGTGGAACGATTCCATCCGTACGTGTCCTTTCTTTTAGTTACTCGTTGAACTTCGTCACCTACGTATTTATGTGCTGAATTTGTATTTGTGTATATGTAAGTCCATCATGTTTGTGTATATATTTGTTGCAGAGATGTAGGTTATGATGACAAGAATGTGGATTTGTTAAGGAGAATTGACTTCGCATGGGCAGTGGAGAGGGAAGAGCCAGACAGTAAGAAGCAGAAAAAGGGCAGCAACTCGTCCAAGGAAAGCCAGTCAACCGGCAGTAATCAGTGGCAGAGTTTGGTGGAGAATTTGCAATTGGCTCATCAGGAGTTGTCCGTCATTATTGATCTCATCAACACTGTAATGCTTTCCTGCCACTGTTACTAAATTGATATTTCTTAATTGAGTAACCAATGTGATTCCAGTGTGTGCTCACATATTACTGCTCTTTGTTCCTGGATTGTTGAAGAATTATCTACACTAACAAAAGTCATGCTCTTAATTTTAATGTAAAAGAGCTGATTTTGGCATTATAATGCGACCTTTGGTGTTTTCGTTTATTTTGTGCTCTGAATTATGTTGCCCACATTCATATGCGAGCTGCTTTCGGAGTGGGAAAGAAAATTTTGTGCAACATTAGCTTTGTTACATTTATGTGTTGCTTATGAATATATTTTGGGGAATATGTCCAACATCATTTTTTTAGCTATTGAATTTTGTCTTCTTGCTAAAAGGATAGTGATGAGTAAAGATTGATTTCATTTGAGAATTAGCTGATAGTTTTTTCAATTACCTTGGCTTATTCTGCATACTTATCTAATGTTTGTCTTATATTAAAATAATTATCTGGGATAAGGTTGAAAAATGATTTTATAGTTTCTCCCAAATCTCTTTTTTCTATGCTGTGTAGGTGGAGGCAAACGATGTAGTTACAGTTGCTAGTATGACAAGACCAAAGCAGCTGCCTAATGAGCATTTGTCAGACCTTGCTGTATCTACTGCAACTAAGTTGCAATGCTTCCGGGTATCTTTTTGACCATTTCCATACAATTATTCGGATGTATTTCTTTTTATTTGTATGTAAAGTGATATGGACAGGATCTCCTTTAAGCTATAAAGAGCTTAGGACCATTTGTTTAATCATTCATTTCATTCAATTATGTGGAATCTCAACTTTGGATGACAATCTATGATGAGATAAACCTTGACCATTAGGCTAAAAATCCTTAGTACGAACTGCGACCCGTTAGCTAGAAAGCTAAGAATCAAAAGTATGATGGGCACCACAATATTGTAGCTCAAGAATCTTGATAAGTTCTTAAAACCTAATCCCCACCGGGACAACAATATGGCCACATGAAGTTTGTAGTATAAACTCACAACTGTATTCTGCATATCTCATAAACTCACATAACATAAAAACAGGGTGCTTCTATTGGCACCTTAAAATTTCTTAATATTATTACGCCGTGCAACAAACGAACTTTTGGCACCACTAACTTATTAAAGATATACTCATGATTTTTTGAACCAGTGTATCTTTTTGCTCGTAATAAATTGAGAAACGCCTTTACTTCTAGATTGACTGATGCACTTTAATTATATTTTTGTAATGTTGCAGCATCTGGGAAAATACTTGAAGCAATCTGCTAATGGAATTGAAAAGCGGATAGCACGGGAAGCAAGATTCTATGGTGCTCTTATTAGGCAAGTTTGCAACCCTCGGCATTTTGCTCTTGTTTCTTTATAATACAGTAGGTTTTAACGGGTCGTATAGATTGCAGCAAAATTGGAAAGTTAAAAGGCTGCGGACAATGGCTGCAGCTTCTGCAAACGAGGGTTTCTACATTGATTTGGTTGACAATTCTTTAAATGATCCAGCAGCTGCATTTCGCTTATCTTCAGTCTCATCAACTGTACGCGTGAGATCGTGACTCTGCTGGGATGCTAACTGTAAATTTGCCTCCAAATTCATGCCGTTCTCTTCAGTTTGGGTTTCTTGGAGTTCACAATTCAAAAGATTCAGTAGTAAACGTGGACTTGTTCAAGATTCATCTGTAGACAACAACTCTAAGAAGAGACATCATCTGAGTGATGATGATTCTGTCAGAGAAACACATGCTCTGATGCGTGAAGTTCACCGAGCAATTGCTGATGAGCAGGTACATTTAAATATCTGTCACATGTAATGTCGTGATGCAATCAGATTTTAAATTCCGATGACATTGACAATCTGTGTATTGATATGGTTCTTCTAGGTGTTTGATTTGGTGAATCGTGAAGCATTTAACCCATCTACGGGAGTAGATGTGACTGGAATGCAAGAAAATTTTCTGCATTTAAACATTGGTCATGGAGTGTCTGTGTCTGTTTCACTTGTGCCTTCCTCTCAAGATGTTCCTGATGATGATGGTACTGCCAATACAGGGATTGGAGAACGGACAAGTAAACTCAGGAAGCTTGGGTTTCCAAACCAAACTAGTTATGAAATTTATTTGCAGCAACTCTTTCATGAACATGTGTTTGTGAAGGCAAAAAAACGATCCTCATCATCTGGGCGTAGTAGGCAGGTATCTAATCAGCAGCCGGTAGTCAAGGAGAGTGTAAACCTCCTGGATCATTTCTGCTCATCTCTAGCTCACAGAATCTTCTCGAACAAAGTTGTTGCCGCACTCGAAAGTCTGGTATGTGATTCATGTCATATTGGCTCGCTGCAATAATCTCACCTTAATGCCCGCTTGAGCGCGTCTTTTTATGTTTTTATATTAAAAGGTATGCAGGATTCAATACGTGCAATTAACTTCACATCCTAGTTGGCATTCTCGGACGTCTTCTTGGACACTGTCCATAAGGGTCCCCCAGTCAATTTCACTTGCAGGTTTCCAAAGCCAGACAACGTCACCTGAATCACACCAACATGTTACGAATGTGAAATCTGAGTTCGGACTAAGGTTTCGTGAACGATGATTGCATTACCGTGGAAGGGAAGGAGCTCCTGATGTTGTTTGTCTTTTCAAAGGGAAATCTGAGACTATTTGTCGCTTGAACCGATACAGTTGTGACTTGGCAGATCTTCCTGTAATGCTTCTGCAGCAGGTTTGTGCCCCGCCTTAACCCCCGAGTACACCATTTTGAAAATCAAATTTGAAAACTTTGAGTATTAAATGTCGATATATATATATATGTATACACGGTCGATCTATAAGTTTTGATGTATTATGAGTGCAGATTATGAGCCAAATAATAAGGTGGCTACATGAGGAAGCACAGGCAGTTGGTATGAAGTCAAGTAGAGACTTTTTATCGTTATCGTTTGAGCTGGCACCACAGGGAGAAATACTGAGCCTTGTGGCACACGTAGACCCGGAAGATGTTGAAGGGTGCATCTCTTGGTGGTTAGTGATGGAGGATGGAGGATTCACCCATGAATCTAAAGCTATTCAAATGATGGATGTTGTCGGTGGTGAATCGGATACCCGGAGATTTCTGGGTTATCCATCTCTGCAAGTGCTGCATTCAACACTTTTGGATTTGGTAGGGTTGTGCAGTAGTGGTGGTGGTGGTGGTGGTGGTGGGGTCAACTGAACTGGCTGGTTCATGAATATATTTTGTATTAGTACTATGAAATGATATCATACACCTTCAAAGTTCAAACAAAATCAAAAGGTTTTTTTTTTTTAAAAGAAAAAATTGAATTTATGTTTATGTTCCCAAGTGTTTTCGGTTTCGATGATATTAAGGTCCAGGATAGGGGTTATTATTTGCAACATGGGTTCCCACCTACCGCTTCAGACGCCGCTCTATAGCCAACGTGTGACTTCCTGCACTGTCAAGCCTATTTGTCGAATGTTGGCTGTAGATTTGACATTCACGGGGTCGGTCAATTCTACTATGGTGTGCGCGTATGTAGTGTGAGCTGCTGCAGATAGAGAGTAGTGCTGCAGACAAATAAAAGGCCTTTAAGATATGTATATAGCATTCATACACTTATGGTAGTATTCATGGCCAAATGTATAAACATTTAAACACGAAATATATAAAGTCTGATACACCATTAATATAAAGGGCATCATGTTCAGCTATATATAAAAACTAAGATTACGACATAACATCATGAATTTCTTACTTACATAACCCGTCACGATTATTTTTTCACGGAAAGGAAAGGAAAGGAAAGGAAAGGAAAGGAAAGGAACGGAACGGAACTTAGTCTATGAAATATAAGTTTTCAACCTTAAAAAGAGTTTGGGAAAAAAAAGGGTACGTACTACGGCAACAAGTGCTTATATAATGGTTTAGGATATATTCACATAAAGTTATTTCACTCACTGTGGTAGCTAAAGTGTAGCAGTTTGAGGTGCTAATAATGAAATAAATGTATTTGCAAAGTATTTGACCGGAAAATGTGGTTTCATCATTGTACTGCCCTCATATTTCTGCACATGTAGTAGCACTACAACTTTAGTTGCCCCATTTCTTGTTTAGGCCTAGTTACTTATTTGTTATCATTCTTTGTATACCTTTACAAGTTTTGCCAAAAGAATGAAACCATAAATCTCTCAGCTATAACATCACAACTACGTACAAACCCCACTTAATTAATAACACACAACCCCCCCCTCCCCCACCCCCCACGCTTCTGACGATTAGCTAGATCAACGGACTGTCGGATTACTGTCATGTGCGTGTAGAAAAAAAAAAAAACAAAACTGTTTAGTTTGTTTGTACACGTGACCGTAATCTGATGGTCCGTTCTAATAGGGAGTCCCTACATCAGAATTATCCACCCCCTAGCTCCTCTCCCAATATCCTACGTTAACATTACTGAATCCATCAATTATATAAGACGGTGTCCCTAATATCCTACGTTAAGTTCTGAATCAATTATAACCAAAACCCTAATATCCTACGTTAAGTTCTGGGACGTTATATATATACATACACTAAGAGACATAGTCCAGAATCATCTGGTAGCTAATTAAGGTCCTAACAATGGCATGTTCAACCAACTTAGGATACATGATGTACATACACAAAAGTGGCACAATAAAAATAATCCCCACATATATAGAAACCTTTTTTGATGCACGCTGTGAACTTTTTGCTAATGTTGCTGATGCTTAATATATACTTGCAAGAAAATTGAAGGATACAAAGAGGTTTTTTTTTTTTTTTTGAATAAAATGTAATACTTTATTTTGGAGGGGAGAAAAAAAAAAAGTATACATGTTGGAGATATGACATAAATATTGACAAACATTTCAGAGAAAAGTAGAGAACAATCATTAGATTTGTTGCCCAGAAATAGCAAAAAAGCATAACATGATACAACTTCATTTGCATTTCAGAGACCAAACATATATAGTGAACTTTTGCTCTAAATGCTCTCCAATTTCCAATAGGATTATTTATCACCACCTTCTGTAACTTCTGCAACATCCATTACACCCCCACATCTCACACACACACTTCAGGCTAGCTCTCTCCTATATTAAATATTATCATGAGTACATAGTCGTCATACATGAATGTATCGACAAAAATTTACAAAATGAAGGGCTTGTGGGATTGTGAGGCTAATGCAGGGGGGGTACTACCCTATACATGGCCACCAAGATCATACACTTGTAGCTTTTGTAAAAGAGAGTTTAGATGTGCACAAGCACTTGGAGGTCATATGAATGTCCACAGAAGAGATAGAGCAAGACTAATTAGACAGTATTCACCTCCTCCTCCTCCTCATCATCAGCACTTGTCTAATTTTCTAAGTCTTAACACTACTACTACTACTACTACTACTACTGATCATCAAGAAAACCCTAATCATCATCTCAGTTTCAAGAAAAGCCCTATTAATCTTTCTTCATATTTATCATCAAGTTCAAGGCTTTCATCTCCTTCAACAAAGTGCCCACCTCCACATGATTTCACTACTTCAAGAAAAGAGGGTGGTGTCTCTCCCTCTCCCTCTCCCTCTCCCTCTCCCTCTCCCTCTCAGATGAGCCATACACTTGATAAAGGTCAAGTCTTTGGAAAGATCAATAATAATAGAGGTACAAAAAGAGTTTTCGAGCTTGAAAAGATGGGTACCAATGTGAATCACAAGGCGGAAATTGTTCGGTTGGAGCTTGAAATTGGAGTGCTGGGGGGTCAAGATCAACAAGAACATCAAGATTTGGACTTGGAACTTAGACTTGGGTATGCTTAATTAATTAGGCAATCCTATAGGCTATAGCTAGTCTCAAGAGATTTGTGCCTAGCTATTTTCTAGCAAAGGAAAATGCACTCATGACTTTAGCTTAATCCTATTAAGTGTTTACTTAATGTCTGCATCCAGCATCATTGTATGATTGTGATCAATATTTTAATTTCCTTACAAATGAAAAATGTATGCACGGTGGGATGACGACGTTGACTGTCGCAGATTCGCTTAATTAATTAGACAAGCTAGTTAGGCTAAGCTCTAAAAAATTAAGTATTATCGATCATAGTGACATGCATGGCTTAATTAAAGTCTTTTAGATGAAAAAATGTATTGTTAGTTATTTGGTTGATTTGAATCTAATTAATGTGAGCAGTTTTAAATAAAGCTTCTCATTTCATAATTGCTTGCTTCTTACTTATTAATTTTTGTTTTTTATTTATAGAAATTTTCTTTTGATGGTGATCCATAATATAGTTATGAATCCAGATTTAATTTGGCTTTAAACATGAATTTCCAGTTCTAATGTATATTATTGAATTTAATTTGCTATATAAACACATGGAGTAGTGTGCATTAATTAGTACATAGTATATACATTTCAAAAGGCACAAAGAATAACACAATTATTCTCTGAAATTAAAGTACATACAAGTGCATACAATTTAATAAAAATATGTACTAGCTAGTTAGCCACACTTTTCTTTAATTCCCCAGTAAATACATCCAGAAAAGCAGTCTCTATCATTCATATTTGAGTACCAAGAATTTCTACTACAGGGTTTTTGGGAGGAGAGGGGAGGGGAGGGGGAGGGGGACTGGGGGAGGGGGTCATGCCAAATAATTAATGCCTCTTACTAAAACAAGCTAGTTTGCATGTTCCCAACAAGTGATAGGGTGTCAAAAAAACATCATGACATCTCCTTAAACTGCATTGCAAATTTATGGTCACTAATTTGAAGCATTCGGAGACGAGAAATTTTATGATACAACGGTTGTAAAATGTGTAATTTAAAAGAGAGTAGAAATGTGTGGTTATATATAAAGTCTGTCACTTGGTATAATCATGTTATAAATGTTGTATTATCCCTTAAAAAAAACGTTGTATTATAAATTTTTTTCTTTAGAGATGTGGAAGACAACTCGGGGTATTTTTCAGAAGTACATCTGCACCGTACCGATACACTTACACTTACTGTGCAGATACCTTTACTTGCACCGTAAAACGTATGTTTTTACGATGTAAATCACTTCTACGAGAATACATTTGTATTTATTATTAGTGTAAATAAGAGTTTCCGTACAATGCAAATGTACTAATTAACACACACACACACAAAAAAAAAAATATTTTTTTTTTTTTTTTTTTTTTGAGGCTCTTAGCATTTCAATTAAAATGTCCAAAATTGAGTACTGGTTAGTGATGTTGATAAAGTTTGACTGCAATGTAAATGATTTGCATGTTCCCAACAAGAGCTCCATGGGTGTAAGGAAAAAAAAAAAATCATGACATTTCCTTAAACTGCAACAAAATTAAAGCATAGCTATGGAGAAATGAAATAACTTCCACCGCACATTAAACGAACATAGCTGTTCATAAACAAGTTTTGTTTGACTCGTTAGTCTTTATGATTGTTCTGAGCTCAAACTGAATTGTTGGCTTACTAATTTCCTAAACAAACGAACATGGGTTTGGGTCACGCACGTTCAATTTTGTTTGTAAACCTACTTATATACCTTAACGACCCAAAATCAAGCCGAGCCTGAACATAATTTTTTATTTGTTTATTTAACAACCGATCATGAACGAGCTCGTAAGCCAAACAACATATACTCTGCTCGTTAACAACTCTAGCCAGGTGCACATTTAATCAAAACATCATGGACAGCGCCAAAAATGACATTTGTGTCGTTACATGCCCATAGGTCATTGATTTTTTTTTTTTTTTTTTTTTTTTTTTTTCAAACGAAAGGAGGCGGGATCGAACCCCTGACCTCTCACTGAGTCGGGGTAGAGCTGCAGTACATCACCGCCAGGGTATGAGCCGCAGCTCGCCCATAGGTCATTGATCAATTGATGTATAAGAACTTAATTAAATGCAACTTTATTATTGTTTTAATTAGTGGGTAGTTTTTTTAGGCTTAATTAAATGTAGGTTCTTACTTAAATAGGATTTTTTTTTTTTTTTTTTTAAGCCTATAAACAACATAAGTCCTTGGTTGGTAGGGTAGTTTATGTAATCATTTTATCGTCTTTATGAGTGAATTTATGTAAGCGTTTGAATTAGTTCTTGTAGTTCTTTTTCGTTGCAGTTGGAACCCGAACCCGAAGGTCTACAAATGTGTAGGTTGTTGACGGACAGGGTAATCATCTTCCGGCATCTTTCTCCACAAATAACTGGCGGCGTCTATCCAAGTTGGATGCACCAAGAATTTCTTCTCCTGTACAGCCCATCGTGACTTTTGAGTTCCAAATCCAATGAGACTACGTGTGTTACCGTTGGATCAAGTTCGGTGCTACTGACGCCCCATCTCTTTTGCCAACTTCCATAGCCGATGCTTTTCTGCCCGGAAATCCGAGGGGAAAATACGACTAAAAATAATTTTGCACCCTTTCAACACTTCTTTCTTAGCTGTTTTCAATAGCTGCTTAGGAGGAAAAAAATCAGATTGTTATATAAAGATATGATATGGACTTGTATTTCGAGACGGAGGTAATTTCTAATAAAAAAACAATATAAGATTGAATAAAAAAAAAAATAGAATAAATGGTTGAGTCACACTCACGTCTATATCAACGTGTTAATGGTGATTGTTTTTTTTTAATCCCAGTATATTCTTTTTTTTTTTTTTTTTTTTTTTTTTGAAGGTATCCCAGTATATCCAATCATCCATGTGTTATATGGTATATCACACGATATTAAAAATATCATCATAAAATATAAGTCATTAAGACTTGTTATCAAAATAAATATATATCATTTAATAATAATAATAATAATAATAATAATAATAATAATAATAATAATATTAATAAGGCAAGCGATGGTTTAAAAGAACGAAAAAGAAGGTGATCGTGACAAATCCAATGCTTATAACCCCAAATCTGTTTGCTTTTACTGCGGTAGAATCGACGCAAATCTAATGCTTCACTATCACAATGGAATAATGACGTACGCTATTTTTACGAAAAAAATTCCACTATCCTCGTTCTTTATTTCTGCGCTTCAAATTGTCGTTTTTTAACAATAAACCTAATAATAATACAATATAACCTCGATAAATGAATACTCTTAGGACCGGCGAAAATTATTCATTTGACGAAGTTATTCATTTATCGAACATTCATTTAGCCTGAACAGCCATTTTGTCTAAGACGAGACCGGAGAAAACTATTCATTTGACGATGTTATCCATTTAACGAGGTTATAGTGTACATATTATATAATAAGTGATATAAGAATGTCAGATAATGAATACATAATATAATATTAAGTATGATGACATATCATAATATTATTTATGTTTAATCAGTCAAACATATCACATAATAAGCATATTAAGAACAACAATGTGTTGATGAATGTTATTTAATTTGTTTTTGAATTGTGTCATCATGGAATTGTTAAAAATAATATTCTTATGCTTTTGAAAAGTCGTTCGGAATTCTTGGAAAAGTCATTCGGAATTCCTTGTAGGTGTTATGTGATGATTATGTACTTATGTATTCATGTATTTATTCTAGATTTGATATGTATTTAAACTTTTGATGTAAAAACTAAGTGCATCATGTCTTATTTGAAAATCGTAATACGACAGCACAGCACATATGTTTGTTTGATTTATATAATTAATGATATTGATGATGATTGTTTTTTGACATTTTAACCTTGTGTTTAGTTATTATTATTATTTTGCATATTTATTAGTTTTTTAAGCATATTATATTATACTTGAGAAAGCTCTCGCTCGCCTGAACGATACGATGCGATACACTATCGACGATCGATATGTGTTAGTGGTCACCGAGTCGGCTACTGGACCGGGACTTTGAAACATAGTAGCAGACAACAATTAAGATGAATACTGTAAAATAGGATCTTTAACCGAATGCTACCTGCCTAACATCTTGGTTGATGAGGTATTCCTCGTGTTCCTAAAATTAAAAAAATAAAAAATAAAATAAAAAAAATAGATAGATAGGTATCATAATATGAACGAATGAAGAAAGAAAACCCGAAAAGTCATTACGAAAAGGAAAAAACAAAGACTTACAGGATGGTAAAATGAGGTATGGACTTGTTGAAGAACATTCAGAACTGATGCAAGGGCTCCATTCGTTTCGTTCTCGTCCTGTCTTTGTTCAGAAAGTGATTTACACCGTAGTTTAATCGATGACAACTCAAGCAAAGAAGTTGTATCGATCCATCACAAGTAGATTCTCTGTATGTTTGCTCCATACCGCTTGGGTATCATCAAGAATCAATACAAAACTTTCTAGACCAAGAAAATGATCAAGAGCTTTCTGATCCTTGTTTGTTGAATCCCCTCGTGAGAGCACGGCGTTGAAATAGATGCCTTGGGGATCAAGTAGCCGCCATTTCCAGAGCATAGTCCCTTTCACCCATCGTATATATGTACAACTCGAACAATTTACTTGCTTCTTTTAAAAACGAATGCACATAGGGCCTTAACTTGGTCATCATCTTTATATGATCCAGTTTATGTAGGTTGCTCTTCAGTGATTCTGATTCAACATTTAAGTATCTGTTTTCTTCCTCTGTCAGTTCTGTAAGGGGACTCGAGTTAAGCAATGTATGGTCTAAATCAAGAACCAAGTAAAGTTTTTATCGCCAAACAGAATCTTTAATTCCTCGTCACGCATTCGACCAAACCTCTCATCAGAAAGCTCTAAACCCTGCAAAAGTAATCAAGTCAAACGATTATACGTCGAATTGAGCATAAATTTCGGGCAAAAAAAAAAAAAAAAAAATGCTAGTTCTAACCTTGCATAAGTAAGTAAATGGCAAACCAGATCTCCCTTTAGCCACCTTCTGTCCACATTGTAGACAGAGACTGTTGAATGTTGTAGGATGAGTACAAACATCACCCTTAAGCAATGCACCTATACGGGAAAAGAGACAACGCAATTCACGTTAATCCGAGGTATACATATACCTTCACAACAAGCAATATAAAAAAGTGACAACTGCATTCAGACAATGTTGTTGAGATGCAAACTTTCTGTGGGGGGTGGGGGATAAGCAAATACACCCATATGTTTAAGTCAAAAGCAAAAGCAATCACACTTGAATCCAACACCAAAAAGACAAAATTGAAATGTGATATTAAAATAAAAATGCATCTAAAAGCTTATGATCAGAAACAAAACCTGTATGCATCTGCGCCCCGTGAATCCTTCCTGGACTTCTTCGGAACCGCTTAACTGCTCCGCGACTACACCATGACTCCTCACTAGCTTGTGAAGGAAAGGAGTCAGCCAGCACAGCCGACGAGTCCTGTATGCAGTCAGGAGTGTTTACGGTTCAGTTTGATTCGGTTTTAATAATTTTCAAAGCGAAACCAAATATTTCAAATTAAATTGTATGAAACTAAATCCAATCAGTGATTTTTAAATTTTTTTTGGGGGGGGGGGAAGAAACCATCATTTTATTTCAAAGGTTCAAAGATGCCACGCATTTACAATGCATCAAAAGGCGAAAACACAAGCTTTTCTGACGCTTATCATTCTTCTAGGCCCTAGGCTAACCTAATAATTCTAGCTCTTTCTACCGTCTCTGTAATGAAAATATGGGGGAGGGGGGCGGTGCAGAATCTCCTCCACCAAAGATTCGGTTATTTCGCCATCCGTGCCCGCTTAACTCCCCCGCAACTACACCCTGACTACTCCTCACCAGCTCATGAAGGCAAGGAATCAGCCAGCACAACTGACGTGTCTTGTACCTAACGAGGCGTTCACGGTTCGGTTTGATTCGGTTTTAATGATTTTTAAAATGAAACCAAATATTTCATGTTGAATTGCAAGAAACTAATACCAATCCTGGTCTTCCATTTCTTTGCTTTGGTTCCGTCAGGTTTGTAGGTTTCCAACTACCCCAAATCAAACAAAGTAAATAATGATGTTATTCAACATGACAGCAGCGTTGATAAAGAAAGGAAAAACACCTGCCAATGTATGAATTGAGGAGCGCCTAAGCCCACCCGAACAAAAAAAAAAAAAAAAAAAAAAATTACACTTCCTGGCTCCGCGTTCTAAAATTTCTGTCAAACCAATCAAAATGGTGTCACCACTCATTACACCAGTAACAGAAAAATAAGTTCACACACCATGATATAAAACTCAATTTGAAACTATTTTTTTTTTTCAAAGTTATATTAAAGGAGGTTGGTCCGGCTCGGGTTATCTGAATAAACAATTAATCTAAAGGATTGGAGTTTATATTGGTTTGATGATTGGGTTTTAAGAAATTAAGTTGAACATCAGCCCTACCGGTAGAGTGTTTTGACGAGGGTGTTTTCCTAGCAGCCGGCACTGATCCATCGCCGCCAATATATTATCCAATAGAGTGTTTTGACGAGGAGGAGGAGGAGGAGGAGGAGGAGGTTTTTCTAGGTGCTGGAAAGCATGATTCATCGCTGCCGCCATTGATATATAGAAGCAAACAGAAGAAAGAATTGTCAGACGGAAAAACACTACTGACTGATTCGCTCGATCTCAAAGGTCAAAAGGGATGATTGGTGAATGAATCTGGGCGTCGACAGGAATGAAAAATTACTGCAGGATTTGCGACTATAACATTAATTTATAGTAAATTACAATTGGGCTTGGCCCAAGTCTTTGTTTGCAGCCCATACGCACACTTCTCTCCTTCTCTCCAAATCCTTTTCGAAAAATCCCCAATTTTTTCCTTTTCTTTTCATGATTAGTCTCTATCTTATACTACTAATACTTTAAATACATGTCACGGGATGATAAAAAAATTCTTGGAGGAATTTGAAAATAGAATTGGTGTGATACTTGAATAAAATATGAAATTGCCCAATCTTAAAAATAAGTAAAGACCACATCACGATCCCATGTCTCGCAACTTATGAACTCAGTGCCATCCATCCATGAGTAACACGCCTCTTAAGTTTTGAAAAATAAAAGTTAAAAAAAAAAATGTAACTATGTAGTTTACCCTTAAGCATGTCATGTCATTCAATTTGAATGAAACACAAAAAGGTACTACATATTTTTTTTTGGACACCACATAACTGCCAAATCACTGAAAAAAAACATCTTACGCTACCAATTCCTTTCATCGCCATGAAAGAAGACACCACCGTTGCCGCTGTTGGATATTTTCTGAGCACCACACATATCAAATCCGGTGATATGTGTTTTAACATGATGTCAACATCAATGCAAAAGATAACTATAATAAGAATAAAGGAAAGTTCGTCACAAACGTATTTGTTTTTATTACGACAGAGTCGGTTTCATAACAACAGTACGACTAACATTAATGAAAACCAACCAAGATATCAAAATCATCTTTATTCTCTTTAAATGCCCTAAAGCCAAAAAAGTGTAGAGCCATCAAAACATTTTAGTCGTTGCTTGATTTGTTGAATCTGCGCCATTGCTCTTTTCGTTTTTAGTGGGAAGATGATTGCAAGCATAGATGAAAGCGGGATTGGGTGTCGCAATCATGTCTGAGATTGTAAGAATCTTTACATGTCCGGAACCGATCACGGACGGAAATTTTTAAATGCTTCCATTTGATCTGCAAAGATGTTGCACTTTGTTCCGACACATTGAAACGGCAAGGCGTTTAAATGCTTCCCGTAAAGATAAGCGGTGTCCATTAGCATTCTAGATGTTCCGAATCAAGAGACATATCCTTACTATTAAGATCAAAATCATTGGTACGAACCCACTTAAATCCTCTTAACGTTGTTGCACTTGAACACCATGAAAGCAAATCCAAAATCAACCGGCATATTTAACTCCAAAATTTTATGGCATGATGTCACGAACATGATTAAACTCTTAGCGGACCAATTTCTTAGGATAAACTCTGGCATACATAGTAGTCGATTGTCGACATTACGTCCGGGATAAACACCAAGTTGATTACAAAGATCTTTGAATAAAAATTAAAGCCGTCACACACACACTTGAAATTAGAACTAAACATCAAACTTTGGAGCAATAAAGTGGTCACTCCAATTTTCTCATTCAACAACCTCCCAAAAGCAGAATAAACTAGAAGGGATCTCAAGTCGAAGGAAGCTAAGCTTACCTTTAATTGTCTTTCTCTTCCGGTAGTTCATGGTCATTCAACAATACGGTAACTTATCCAATTTCATACCTTCAGTAGAAACAAAAAAACAAAAGAATATTGAAGAACAAAAAATCAAAATCATTATAATCACCATGCATACTCAAATTCAATTGAAGTCTCAAACATATTTTCCAAGATAAAAAAGTAGAGAATCTAAATACAATGAAGATTATCATATTTCTACGCATGATTGCCAAAAGGAACGTTTTGAACAACGCCTCTCGTGTGGATTGATTCCCCTATTCGTCTTAATCACGTGCTTTAGATATTTGGCGGATACTTGAAATCGTTGAATATTAGAAAAATAAGTACAATTAATCAAAACTTATCGCTCACCGGAGTTCTACACTCGCCATGAATACTCCTAAATTTTGTGGATTAATGACACGCCTAATAGCAAATTACATATATCCATAACCTTTTTCATCGTATATCAAATCATCACCACAAAGTCTATGAACATTGAATACTTTACAAAGAGATTGTGATATTCCGATTTTCGGGAAAGGGCATACGTGTCTTTTTGCGAAAACGAAATATTGGGTTCGGTTCCTTTTTATTCGGAGTTAATTATTTTGGACGTCTTATATATATAATTTCGAGTTTTATATGTATAATTAAAAGGAAAATCAGTTTTGTGGTCAAGGGCAATTAAGGAAAAGAATTAACCTCTTTAAGACCTAACTTAAGTCGAGGATTTTCGCTTCATTCAAATTTTCCCCTTCCTTATATGCGATTGAGAAAGAGAAGAGAGGTTTGAAAGTTCTTCACTTTTGCTAAGGAAAGTTGATCGCTTTCGAACGGATTCAAGAATTGGACTCGGTGTAAAGAGCACGACATTTTTGGCATCGATTACGTGGGATTGCAAAGCAGATTTTCAGAGCGATTTGATCGATTTTGGGGCTGCAAATAGAGAAGAAAACAGATCCTATGAATTCCATCATTAGTTATAAGGAATTGATCATGTTTTAAGGCTTCTTGGTGTTAGAAATATGAATCTTTGTTTTGGTTAATGACTATAGTTGTTATAAATGCGTCTAGATGTGGATTCTTGTGTTGTTGTGTTGGTTATTTGTTTGGTTTTGGTTGAAATCGACCGAAATCGAATGATGATGATGTTAGGGTTCCAATCGAACCCAGGTGGACGGGCGTCGGTATTGCGGGCGGGCGTCCGGCCTTAGTCATTTCTCGAGGCAGGCGTCGGCTTATCCGGACGGGCGTCTGAGGGGTAATTTTACATTCAGGATTGAAATGGTCTTCAGTGGACGGGCGTCTGAGTTTAATGGACGGGCGTCCATCTTTGGACGGGCGTCCAGTAGGGTTCAGACGGGCGTCCAGGGTCTTAAACGGGCGTCTAGCTTGTTTTGCCCTTCTTTCTTTGTGGGTTGTTGTTCAGCCTTATAAACATGATTTATCTTTATGAACCCTTATACATGATATGTTAAAATGGTTTAAACATAGACAAGCCTGAATTGAGCTTCTGATTCGTTCAGTTAAAACACCGAATGTACTCTTTTAAGGAGTTGAAGTTCGGATCCGTCGGAAGAGCATGATAGGCTTGTGCTTTGATGAATTAGGATTCATCAATGTCTGTGTATGTGCTAGGACTTGTCCGTGTCTAGTGGTCTAGGAAGAGAGTAGTATGTGTGAGGGAGATTATTTGAAAACACTTAGGCTGGCTAGTTAATAATTTAATAAACAACGTATGTGACTAGTAAAAGATTAAACAACATGTCTCTCTTGGCTAGGCACCAGGCTAAATCGCGATGCATGTGCTACCTCTGAAGGTGGAGGAACTTCGTAGGTCAAAAGACCCTAAGTCTGAGAGGACTCTGCTTGAGGTGTGCGTGCTATCGGAGTCTACCTTTCTAGACTTCGTGGGTATTGGTGTGATCCACTAATATGTTGCAAAAGAGTGTCCCCGAGGTAGAAGAACTCAGAGGTCAAAGACCCTAAGTACTGAGAGGAATCTGCTTTGAGGCGGATCTGGCAGAGTGCCCTTGAGTGCGGTTGTAACATAGATAGGCTAAGTTAGAAACAGTTAGTCACAACGTGTTGATGAGCATGAAGTGAACCCTAGATGGAGTTGGTCTCATTTAATCAACTAATTAAATAATTATCTTTTCGTTATAACTATGATTGTCTTCATAGCTTCTCTTTCTTTCTAAGTACGTTGTACTTACCTCGAATGCATACTTTTTCTATGTGTTTGGGGACGAGAAGATCAACAGTTTTCGAGGAAGAGTTTGACGACGACGTTTGGCGCCGCTCGTTGGAGAATCAAGATGTTTCTATTCTCGCTTTTCATTGGTTGTTCTTTCACTATCATGAGGTAGACCATTGGTCTTGCTAGTTATCGTATTCTATCTTTTGGGATGATCGTACTTTTTCAAAGTGTAATAATTTACATTTCTACCCTTTAGATTCTTTTCTACTCTTTATGTTTGAAAAAATTTATATACCCGAGTTTTGCTTCCGTTTTGCCTTTTATTTGATACGACGTAGTAGAGGCTTACGTATAAAATGAATTCACTTTTTTTATTTATACGTGCGAACGTTCCTTTTCCGGATAAGGACTCGGTGTCCGGAACGGGCGTTACGATTGGTATCGAGAGAGAAGCGTTCTTTAGACTTCCTTTCTTTAAGATGAGTTTCCTTAGATCTTTAATAACGTCTGGTTTTCTTGATCATTCAAAGATGGTAACGACAAGGAGAGAGGTTCGTGGGTGAGCTCGAGGGTTAGTCAAGGGGCGGGGAGCCCAAAGCGCCCGTAGTGGGGCGGATTGTGAGGCGAATCCTTCGCCTCGTTTGAGTCTTTCACCGCCACCCCATACAGCCACGCCTACACCACGGTCTCAACAAGAGATGTCACCAAGGCCGTATCAGAATCTGCCACCCCGACCACCGCCAAGATACAACTACATTTATGGAGAGCCTGGACAAGCACCTATTCGTGTCACTGTAGTTGGCGACATTCCACCGATTAGTGTGCCTCCACCAGGTGACCAATGTGTATCCCCACCATCTAGTGCTTATCCTCCAGTGTATCCTCAGCCGGCGACGTATGTCTTCTACCCTCCTCCTCCATAGGTCATGTTCCTCAACCTACAATTACCACCTTCACCACGCTTTGACCACCAAAGCGGCGTTGGTCATCCACCCTTTGGTTTTCAACAGCCTGATGTATTATTTTTATATGATTAAATATACGTTATATTATTATGTTTTATCAACGAATTCTATATAAAATATATGAAATTATGATATAAATGGTATGAAATATTAATCTTTATAGTTTAGAGTAGTTAGTAGTAATAATAGTAAAAGTTGTAATTTTGTACCGATTTTAGTAAATCGGAGTGTCGTGTCGATTTCGTGTGGTATTTGTTGTATTTTATTGCGATTTATAACCAAGACCCCGAGAATTGACATGGTGACGTACAATCATATCTTTGGAAGGATTTAGAGAGTGCCACAAGCTTAAATGATCAATTGGATAGCTTAAGTGAATGATGGCCAACCAATCTGGATAAGTAATAATAGAGAAATGTCTTCGATAAACGAATGGCTCATCAAAAAGACATTATCTGAAAAAGTGTTCTTAATGAAAGTTGAAGATCTTCAGATAAGCTTTCCAATGCAATTTAAATTATGAAGATTGGAGGTCTACAACTTAAACAGTGATCAAGTGGCTAATCGATTTGGGTTAATAAAAATCCCGAAATAGCTTCGGAGGAACACGAGGTAGTCAAGAAGGCATTTTCTGGAGAAGAGTTCTTCATGAAAGTTGTAGAGTTTCTCGAGACCTTAATTTTGGCATTTCGTTTGCAATTTTTGGAGGTCCAGAACTCGAGATATGAATTTTAGAAGTTTAATAATTATATATAAAATATATAATCATACACCGCACATGCTGGTTACTTGGAGAAGTGGAAGTAATCATTATACCGGACCGGTCCGGACTAACTGCCGGCCCGGTCCGGCCCCTTCACCTTTGCCTATATAAGGAGTTGATCAGAGAACCGGTGGAGTGTACAAAATTATATATATATACTTCCTATATATATATATATATATATCCTTTCTAGTTTTTATTTCGTAGTTGTAAATAAGGCCTTACGCCGTAATAATGTAGTTTTAGTATCGTTATAATGCTCGGGAAAATCTCGGAAGTCGGTTTTGCTGAAGAAGTTGTAATGTCCGGAAAATACGATTTACGAATCAACTTGCCGTATTCGGATAACTTTTCTCGAAGTATTTATGTTTATGTTGTTTATTTTCATCTTTTAGTTGTTATAATGTTTTTAGGCTAAATATAATACTCGGCCAAAACTATGTAATCGGTTTTATTTCGATCTTTTAGTTAAAGAAATGTTGTTAAGTTAAAATAATAAAAAATTGAGTTAATTGAATCTTTTTCTATTTTAATCGTATTCGTATTCACGTATTTAATCAATCGAGGAATTCATAATCTAATTATGAATTGACGCCTCGTAATTAGGATACGAGATAAAAGATAGAAAAACGGAGGGTAAAATTGGCCGTCATGAATAACGTGATAACGGAATCCGATTTCCTACCCGGGGTAAATTTGTTTTGGGAGAAATGAATTTTATTATAAGTTGTACTCGAGATCGTAATAATGTTAAATCATCGATTAATCGAAACTTAAACCGAAAGTTAAATCGTCCGGCTTTGACAACCGGAGCCTTTAAAATAAAATTGACCGTTTGATGAACGGAATGACTCCTTTTATCTAAAGGTAGATTTGTACTCGGGACCTGCTCGTAAAAACCGTAATGATTGTGGACCTTGGGTGATGCAATGGACATATGACAATTTCATACGCTCGTGTGAGGAGTGCACCGTTCATTTACTCAATTGGACCTAAAATAAAAGGAGAGATCGAACACATTTCGATTAATCGAAAAGATCGTATAAACCAATTATATAAGTTTTGGCGATTCTAAAAATTATCTGCTTAGTATTTTGGTACCTATATATTTATATCTATATATATACTTTGCAATTTATGTACATCTATATATCTATATATATCATATTAGAATAACTTTTAAATTACGTATTTATTTTATGTTGGTTAGAATAGTAGTCATCGGGATTATTAAATTGCGGTTTAGATCGAGTTAATAACAGCTCTTTGGTGTTTAACCACACGTAAAAGAAATTACCAAGTTCCCTGAGGATACGATACTCTGACTCACCATACTAGCACCACAATTTGACCCGGTACACTGCCGGTAAGGATTCTAATAGCATAGAAAAGGTCCGTCAGCTTTCTGGCGCCGTTGCCGGGGAAACGTCGCTAATTTCTTTTTATGTGTCTATGGTTACTACTTGTATTAGCTAAAAATTCTCGAGAATAAGTCAACACTCCTCTTATCACATTTCTTTTTATTTTTCGTTGGTACTTACTTTATAGGTAAGTTACCAATCTTTTTACTTTTATCTTTTTCGAGTTATCTTATATTTTCGTTAGTTGATGACCAGAAGCGGTAAGGCCCCACTCACTCCTTATAAGCCTGACATAAACACTTACGAAAGGCAGTTAAGAGTAGAGAGTAAACGAGGTCATACTAGTCAGGGAAATCCAGACCAAGAATCATCTTCAAACAGAAATACGAGAATGGTTTGAAATCGGTGATGAAACACCGAACAAGGGCTAGAACATGCTCTAGGGCATGGACGTAACCTCATTAACCCTAATAATAATAATAATAGAAATAATCGAATCGGAACCAGGAATAATCGTAATAACCCACCAAACCCGAGACCTATCTCAGATCAAACCATAAGAAGAAACCGGACTAATAATCCCATACTTTTACCTAATGAAGGAGTGAACAATTTAAATTAAATCTCATCTTTTGGTTTAATTGACGCAAAGAGCCCAATTCTAGGAGAGGATGATGAAGATCCACATCATCATCTCTATCTTTTGAAGAATCAGGCAATACGACCAAAAGTCAAGGTGCTCATAAGGAATTAACGAGGATGACTATGTTTCCTTTTCTTTAAAAGGACGAGCCGAGATTGGTTTATGTCTCTTCCACATCATTCACTTACAAGTTGGGAGGAGATTCAAACTGAATTTACGAAACAATATTTCACTCTGGGCGAAATTTGGAATTAAAAGTCGAGGTTGCTAACTTTAGACAAGGATCCGAGGAAACTCTTGGGAATGCAGGAAAGGTTTAAAAATTGTTAAGAGCGTGTCCCGATCATGGTTATTCCTTAGATATGCAAATTCAACTTTTCCGTAAGTCGTAAATTGAGAAAAGATTCACGTGCGAGATGTAGATCATGCATGTGGTGGTTCGTTAATGATGAGTGAAGCTCAATTAGTTTACGATGCTATAGAAAAAGATTTCCAAAAACAACGAGAATGTGGGAAACCGGTTCTAGCACCGTAAAAGTGGCTTTGCAGAGAATGTACATCTAACACGGAAGTTCTAGCACATTTGGAAAATTTGAGTAGGAAATTCGATGGCCTACAATCTAACAAAACCAAAGTTCGTAAAATAGTACACCAACCGAATACTCAAATCAGGACAATATGCCATTAGGAATTGAAGAACCAACAGGATATTCAAGAGAGAAGAGGTGAGTTTTCTTGACAAGAAAGATAGAATCTGAACAATGCGTACTCAAACTCGTTCAATGCTATTAGAAGAGATCATCCTACTTATCGATGGTCCGAAAACCCTAGTAAGCAAGGACAACCGCCATATCCAGATCATATAGAATAATAACCAAGTTTATCAAGAAAATACATCTAATCGAAATTTACAATCATTACCTAGAACCTATCCTCAACATACCACTCAAAGTATACCAAGAACTCGAGTTCAACTCAACTGCGCAGGAAGGAATTGAAAAATGGGAAAAACTAATGGAAAATATGATGGGTGTAGTATCTACTCAAGCTAAGAATATGGAAACAATGATGACTTCTATTGGTACAGTCACTAAAGATATGAGTACAATAAAAACATCTATGAGTGGACATGATACCAGAATGAGAACAATAGAAGCTTCATTGAGGAATATGGAAGATCATTTGAGTAGGGAAGGTGAACGTAACAACAATGAGACCCCAGGAGGATTACCAAGCAACACCGAAAGAAACCCAAGAGAGGTAAATGTTGTAGTTACGAGAGTAGAAAACTCAAAGTGGAAGCAATGGGGTTGAAAACTTTGGGAATAATGAAGTAGAAAATGATTTAGATGGAAAGAATGATGAAACTAAAGACGAAATTGAATTCACTAAGGAGGAAGAAGAAATTATAGATAATTTCTTGAAAAGGAATAGAAGTTTGGAACCTGAGAATGAAGGTGAAAAATGGGTAAAAATCCCTAGGATTTTGAAGGATCCTATAGATAAAGATTTAAGGACTTTATTCAAGGAACATGTTAGAGTAGAAGATAATGAAAAACAGGAAGAACCGAAAGAATCTGAAGTAGAGATTGATTCAGGGAACAATTTAAAAGAAAAAATTCAAGAACCTGAAACATGGCGACTAAGTAATACTCAAAAGTTTAAGGAGAAAGGAAAAGAGAAATTGACTAAGGAGCCAAAGGTTATAGATTTAGAATCTTTACCTTACCCTCCTAAAGATCAAATTAAAAAGATTAAAACTGATCAGAAGTATGCTCGTTTCCTTGATACTTTTAAGTCATCTTCATGTTAATATCCTCATTATTGAAGCTCGATTAATATACCTTATGGAAAGTTTCGAAAGATATACTATCAAATAAGAAAAAATTAGAGGAATATGAGAATATATGCCTAAATGAAGAATGTTCTGCAGTCTGCGGCGTAAGTTACCGCCTAAACTGAAAGATCCTGGAAGTTTTACGATTCCATGTGAAATTGGAGGATTTCTGTTTAAGAAGGTCTTATGTGATCTAGGAGCTAGTATAAATCTCATGTCTTATGAGGATTATAAAAAGCTAGGCATAGGAAAGCTTACTAAGACTGAAATGACTCTGCAAATGGCAAATAGATCGATTAAGTACCCTAAAGGGATTATTAAGGACGTATTGGTTAAAGTAGACAAATTCTATTTTCCAGTAGATTTTGTAGTTATGGAAATGGAAGAAGGATATTCAGCGCCTCTTATTCTAGGTCGACCATTTCTAGCTATAGGAAGAACTTTAATCGATGTTCATAAATGAGAGTTAATTTTGAGAGTCAATGAAGATGAAGTTGCTTTCAATATTTTCAAAGCTATGAACCATCCATATACATCACCAGAATCATGTTCTTTTATAGAAGATATTCATTCTGTCTATGGTAATCAGTTACCAACTTTTGAAGACAGATTAGAAGAATGCTTAACTCTGTCTATCTATAAAGAAGATGAGGAAGATATTGAAATGAAAGAGATAATCCTTTCTCTAGATAAATGAAGCTTTACTTTTAAGCCACCATGGCATAAGTATTTGGAGTTAGAACTAGAAGGACCGGCCTCTTAAATCGTCAATAGAAGATCCGCCAAGAATGCGAATTGAAACCGTTACCTTTAAATCAAAATATGTTTTTCTTGAAACCGATAATCTATTACCGATTATTATTTCATCAACTTTAAGCGAGCAACAAGAAGATCAATTACTAAGAATGTTAAGAAAACATAAGAAAGCTTTTGGATGGACGATTGCCGATATTCGAGGTATTAGCCACGAGATTTGTGTTCATAAGATAATTTTGAAAGAAGATGCTAAACCTTGTATTCAACCGCAACGCCGCCTCAACCCGAATTTACAGCTTAATTGTTAAGAAAGAGGTGATTAAGCTATTAGAAATGGGAATAATCTTTCTATATCGGATAGTGAATGGGTAAGTCCAACTCAAGTTGTACCAAAGAAAGGAGGTTTCACAAAGAAAGAAAATGATAAGAATGAATGGATTCCAACAAGGAAATTACAGGATATCGAATGTGCATTGATTTTAGAAAACTAAATGATCATACTAAGAAAGATCATCATCCACTTCCATTCATAGTTCGGATGTTGGAGCGTTTAAGTGGACAAAGTATTACTTGCTTTCTTAGATGGTTATTCAAAGTTATTTACAGATTTTCATTGCAAAGCAGGAGATAGGGAAAAGACTACTTTCACTTGTCCTTATGGAACTTTTGCTTATAAAAGAATGCCATTTGATTTATGTAATGCTCCTGCTACGTTCCAAAGATGTATGATGTCTATATTTTCTGATATGGTTGAGAAATTCTTAGAAATTTTTATGGACGATTTTAGTGTTTATGGAGATTCTTTTGGTAAATGTTTGTCGCACTTAGAAAGAGTGTTACAACGCCGCGTGAGATACCAATTTAGTTTTAAACGGGAAAAGTGTCATTTAATGGTATCGTAAGGAATTGTTCTAGTCATAGAATCTCCGAAATAGAATTGAAGTTGATAAAGCTAAAGTCGAGGTGATTGAAAAATTACCACCACCAGTGAATCTAAGGACTCTAAGAGGATTTCTTGGACATGCAGGATTTTATAGGAGATTTATTGCAAATTTTTCGAAGATAGCAAAGCCTCTAAGTCATTTGCTTGAAAAAGAAGTGCCTTTTAACTTTGATAGTAAATGTATGGAAGCCTTTCAGACCTTAAAAGCGAAGTTGATTACTGCACCAGTGTTGGTAGCACCAGACTGGAATTTGCCTTTTGAGATTATGTGTGATGCAAGTGATTTAGCTGTGGGAGCTGTTTTAGGTCAAAGGTATAACAAAATTCTCAAAGCTATTTACTATGCATCTCACACACTAAACGCAGCTCAGCTTAATTATGCAACTACAGAAAAAGAACTGTTGGCTGTAATTTTTGCCTTAGATAAGTTCAGATCTTATATTGTTGGTTCTAAGGTAATAATCTACACGCACCATTCGACTCAAGTATTTAATGAGTAAGAAGGATGCGAAACCTCGGTCTTCTTAGATGGATTCTCCTACTGCAAGAATTTGATATTGAAATTAAAGATAAAAAAGGAAGTGAGAATGTAGTAGCAGATCATCTAAGTAGAATGGAGACGAGGAAGAAATAGGGAATGAAATTAAAGATTCATTTCTGATGAACAATCTTTAGAATAGATACTCCTTCAACCATGCAGATTATTAAAGAATAGAATTCCTTCTAAGGAAATGTCACCTTGGTTTGGAGATATCATTAATTACTTAACTTTGTGATTATATTCCGTCTCATTGGACTTGGCAAATGTAAAAGAAGTTCTTTTACGACTTAAAATTTTATTACTGGGAGGAACTAGACCTTTTCCGTAAATGTTCGGATGGGATAATCAGAAAATGTGTGCCTGATAATGAAATTTTAAGTATTTTATCGTTTTGTCATGATCGTGAGGCGGAGGTCATCATGGAGGTTGGAAAACTGCTTTTAAAGTTTTACAATGTGGTTTTTATTGGCCTACGCTATATAGAGATGCTTATAAGTATGTTAAATCTTGTGAATCTTGTCAAAAATGGGGAAATGTATCTAAAAAACATGAAATGCCTATGCAACCTATTTTAGAATGTGAGTTATTTGATGTTTGGGGCATAGATTTCATGGGACCTTTCCTATATCTTTTGGAAAAGATTTATTCTTGTAATGGTAGATTATGTTTCGAAATGGGTAGAAGCTGAAGCTCTTCCCACTAATGATACCAAAGTTGTCATACGATTTCTTAAAAAGAACATATTCACTAGATATGGCATGCCGAGGGCTATCATTAGTGATAGAGGTTCACACTTTTGTAATAGACCATTTACTAAGATAGTTGAAAAATATGGTATAACGCATAAGTTAGGAACGCCCTATCATCCATGAACCAAAGTGGTCGGTAGAGGTGTCAAATAGAAAATCAAAAGAATCGTAGAAAAGACAGTGGACTCAAATCGTAAAAACTGGACAATTAAATTAGATGATGCATTATGGGCGTACAGAACAGCTTTTAAGACACCAATTGGTTGTTCTCCCTACAAATTAGTCTTTGGTAAATCTTGTCATCTCCCAGTTGAATTAGAACACCGAGCCTTCTGGGCTATTAGATTTCTGAATTTTGATCCTAAGGCTGTCGGTGATCATAGATTGCTTCAATTAACAGAACTAGAAGAGTTTCGTCTCGATTCTTATGAAAATGCTCGAATCTACAAGGAACGCACGAAATCTTTCCATGATAAGAGAATCTTTAAGCGTGAGTTCCATGTAGGTGATCGAGTGCTTTTGTACAATTCACGTTTAAAGTTGTTTCGAGTAAGCTTAATCGAGATGGACAGTCCATTTACTGATAACACGGTTTACAAAGCTGGAGTCGTTGAACTAATCTGATGGAAATACGACTTTTATAGCCAATGGCCACAGAGTAAGTTATTTGTGGGAGGAGAAGGAATCACACTGAAAGAAGAAGTAATGCCTGCTGATTGATCCCCGACAAACTGAAAAGCGTAAAATCAAAAAAGCGAAAAACAGAGAAACTGGAATCAGCCAAATACCAGGTGCTATCTATCTTTACCTTATTTTTGTGTATTTTTATGTTTAAACTCTTTTAAATCTTTTACCGGATAGGCGTAAAAGAATCTGGATGTCTTTTAGATAGAATAGGAATTTTTATTTTACTTTTGAAATTAGGCCTTGATAAAGGCGTCGCGTTTAAAATAGAAGCTTTAGTTTTTGAACAAAACAAGAAATTGTTGAGAGAGATCAGATTGAGGAAGTTTGTAATGGAACATCAAGGAGTGCGATAAAGAGAAGGCGAAATTTCTAATGAGGTGTAGAGTCAATGGAAAAAGTGAACATGTTGGACGACATGGGAAAAACACAACCAAATCCTGGATGAGTGTTTGAATATTGTTAGGAAGGAACGATTAGGTGGTTATCCGAAAATCCCGATGGAATTCGAGAGATAATTCAAATGCCTCGTTTTTAGAATTAGGTTGATTGAGCGTTATATCGAAACTTTGGAAGATTTAGAAATCGAAGAATCGTGAACCCTTAAGTTTGAGTCTTTTCAGATGTTTTATTAGGATTTTATAAAATTTTCACATAACTTCGAGAATTTTATAAAATTGGATCTTTATGAAATTTGAGGAGTTTTATAAAAGTTTTATAAAAGTTTTTTAGTTTTAATGTTTTATAAGAGTTGATATAAATTTATTAAATTTTTATAAGCTTTTTATTTAAAGTGTTATAAAGATTTTATTAAATTTTTAGAAATTGTTATAAAATTATAAAATTTTCTTCAAATTTTATTTTTAGTAAGTTTTAAAAATTTTATAAACGTATTTTTAAGATTTTAATTAAGTTTTATTAGAATTTTTATAAGTTTTATTCAAAAATCATAAAAAGTCAAAAAAATCGAAAAAGTAGAAAAATTTGTTCACGGACCGATCCGGCCTATTCCCGGACCGGTCCGGTCTAAAATCATAAAAAAGACGGGGACCTCTTTTTCTTCTTCTTCTTCTTCTAATTCTTCCAACAAATTGCACCCCACACACCCAAACCCCACCACTCAAAATTTTTATCAATTCTTCCACAAAATTCACCTCTCACACTACCACTACTTGATTTCTTCCTCTTTTCATCTCTTCTCTTCTACACAAATTTAAAAATCAAAAGGAGCAAAAACAAGCTTCATTCATTCCGGCGACCTTAACACTTTTCCGGCCTACTTTTCAACGTTTTCTACACTATAAGGTATAATCTAGTTTATTTAGTATTTTTCATAATTTTATAGATTAATTTCAACTGTTTTAGTTTTTGAATGTGTTGTGACATTTTTATTTTTTGTTGTTGTTTTTATTTTTGATTGGCATTACCAATATCGTAGAATGGCTGAGTCGAGTAGGAGAGGCTCTAAAAAACGAAAATCAAACATTCCCATTTCAACTCCTGTTGTAGGCACAGTTATCTTATCACCTAAGGAAGAAGCCGTAAGCTTCGAAAAAACAGCATCACCAGAGGCTAAGAAAGCGTATGATAACATTTATAGTAAATGTGATGTTTTGATTGAAAAAGGATTAGATTTGGAGAATTTAGGTGATGAAGTTAAAAATATTTTTGAGAGACGTCGGTGGTTAGATCTAGCGACCAGGAGAGAGAGGGAGATCAACACGACTATAGTAGAATTTGAATTTTACTCGCTTTTATCTCACTTACACATGAAGCGACTTACTCGGTCATGCAGATCTGCACTTCTGTGAGCTAGAAATGTTCCTTTTAGCCCTGAAGTCATAAATGCAATTCTTGGAGTTGAAGTTTTTCCGGATGAAGAGGATTACAGGACAATTTATAATCTAGATGATCTGCTAGTTTTGAACAGTCGCCTGAGAGCTCGAGAATGTTTTTGACCCAACCGCCTATGCAGGTTGAAAATAGATTTAATTACGAGAACTGTTTTAGAGGTTTGAGGGCAATTAAAAGATTTATTAGCCATAATCTCTACCCTTCTAGCAAACATCTTTGCATATGGAAAGGAAGATGTGTGTATCGCTTGGCGATGGTTAATGATGTTAGAGTGGATGTTGGAAAGATCATGTTTAAGAGGATTTTCGAGAGTATTGTCATCGCTGCACTGTGAAGTCATCTGTACTTCCTTGTTTTATTTCTGCTTTATGTCGTACGGTGGGAGTACCAGTCCTGCCTAATGACAAGTTAGCTCTGGCAGATGCCAATCTTATTGGACCTAGTTTGACTACACTTCCGGATGGTAGTATTAGCTCTTTGCTTAGAAGATGTCAAACTCACCCCATTTCTCACCGCTTTACATCTTCTTCTTTTCCATCTTTTTCTAGTCACCTCAACAAACTCCTTTCTCCAACACTATCACATATGACATGTTTCAATCTTTAGTAGGATGAGATGTTGCACGTGGTCAAGCCAATGTGGCTTTATTCACTGAGAGTACTAGGCAGTGGTGTGATGATATTCGTAGAGGTTTAAGAAGGAACGAGTAGTTGCTTCGTAATCCTACTTTTGATGATCCTGCCTATCCACCTTGTCAGTCTAATTCTTATACCTTACCAGAGTGGGTAACACCTATTCCACCACCGTCGAGCTTTCATCCATCGTCATATCCTTTTGGAAGCCAATCTAGTGGAACATGTGTATTTTCTACAGGTGCTCAGAGACCAGCAATGTCGAGTTGGGGAGGATTCACTGAGTTTGCCCATGTCACGACTGGCATGAGTTCGATGGGTCTTGATAGCTCAGTCAGGACCACGACTACATTTCGGGAGCCAGCTTCTCAGTCGTTTCCGAGTTCTAGTTTTCAAGTCGATCCTGAGGAAGACTATGATGAAGAATGAATTTAATGACTTTGTTAGATTACACATTTTTACTGCACTTTTTATTCGACAATTTTCATTAGGATATTGGTTTGTTATCGTTTTCATTTATTTAAGATAATCGTTTGTTTTCGTTTTTGTTTAGTTTAATTTTATAGTCGTTTTATAAAAATTTGGTTTGCATTTTACATCGTTTTTATAAAAACTATAAAAAAAACCCAAAAATAATTTTTGTATAATTACTCCTTCATTTTATAAAAATATAATGTGTCGTTTTATCCGTTCGTATTAAATTAAATTAGCTTTATAACGTTTCTTCGAGGAAATAGGCAGTATTAGGCACGTGAAGTAAAAAAACAAAACACAAGTTGTCTTTCACCTCTGTCCCCTCGGTAAAAAGTAAGATGAGGCCGACCGGTCCGGCATAATCCCGGACCGGGCCGTGAAGAAAAGAGGGTGAGTCATGGCGTGGCCTTTCCTGAGTGCTAATACCAGATCCTTAACCGGCGATGTATCGGGTCAAATCCCAGTAGTGCTAGTATGGTGAGTCGAGTATCGTATCCTCGTGGAACTTTGTAATTCTTCTAAGTGTGGTTAAACACCAAAGAGCTCATTATTAACTCGATCTAAATCGCAATTTTATCACACGTGATCACTACTATTCTAGTTAACATAAAATAAATATGTAATTTAATAGTTATTCTAATATAATATATATAGATATATAAATATATATAGATGTACATAAATTGCAAAATATATATATAGATATAAATATATAGGTACCAAGATATTAATAGATAATTTTTGAGAACTGGCCAAAACTTATATAATTGGTTTATACGATCTTTTCGATTAATTGAAATGTGTTCGATCTCTCCTTTTATTTTAGGTCCAATTGAGTAAGTGAAACGGTGCACTCCTGAGGTAAACAATTCCTCCTCACACGAGTGTATGAAATTGTCCTATGTCCATTGTCATCGACCCAAGATCCACAACTATTACGGTAAACTAATTAATCTAAACAGTCCCAGTACAAATCTACCTTTAGATAAAAGGAGTCATTCCGTTCACAAGCGGTCAATTTTATTTTAAAGGCTCCGGTTGTCAAAGCCGGACGATTCAACTTTCCGGTTTAAGTTTCCATTAAACGATGATTTAACATTATTACGATCTCGAGTACAAATTATAATAAAATTCATTTCTCCCAAAACAAATTTACCCCGGTTAGAAATCGGATTCCGTTATCACGTTGTTCACACGGCCAATTTTACCCTCCGGTTTTCTATCTTTTATTTCAAATCCACGACTACGAGGCGTCAATTCATAATTAGATTATGAATTCCTCGAGATCTACTAAATATGTCAAAATGAATATGATCAAAATAGAAAAAGATTCAATTAACTCAATTTTAGTCATTTTAACTTAACAACATTTACGAAAAGATCGAAATAAAACCGATTACATAGTTTTGGCGAAGATTATATTTAGCCTAAAAACATTATAACAACGAAAAATACAAAAACAAACATAAATACTTAAGAAAAGTTACCCGAATACGGCGAGTTGATTGAAATCGTATTTTCCGGACATTACAACTTCTTTAGCAAAACCGACTTCCGAGATTTTCTCGAGCATTACAACGATACTACATTATTACGGCGCGTAGGCCTTATTTACTACTACTAAAAAAAGAAAAGAAGAAGGAGATATATATATATATAGACTGTTATATATATATATGGTACATCCTCTGCTTCTGCAAATGAGCCCCTTTATATAGGAAAAACTTCCAAGGCCGGACCGGTCCGTATTAGGCGGATCGGTCCGACTAATGATGATCCCCACTTCCATGATTAACTCAAAGATATGCGTAGGAGATATTTATATATATATAATTATATATAACTTGTAAAATTCATATCTCGAGTTCTGGACCTCCAAAAATCGCAAACGAAATGCCAAAATTAAGATCTCGAGAAACTCTACAACTTTCATGAAGGACTCTTCTCCAGATAACGCATTTTTGATGACCTCGTGTTCCTCCGAAGCTTTTACGGGATTTTTTCTTAATCCAAGTCGATTAGCCACTTGATCACTGTTTAAGTTCTAGACCTCCAATCTTCATAATTCAAATTGCATTGGAACACTCTTGGAAAAATCTACAACTTTTGTGAAGAACACTTTTTCTGAAAATATCATTTTGATGAGCCATTCGTTTATCGAAGATATTTCTATTATTACTTATCCAGATTGATTGGCTTCTGTCCACTTAAGCTATTCAATTGACCATTTAAACTCGTGGCACTCTCTAAATCATTCCAGAGATATGATTAAACTTCAAAATGTCGATTCTCGGGGTCTTGGTTTATAAATCTGCAATAAAACATCACAAATACCCACGTAAATCGATGACGACACTCCGATTTACTAAAATCGGTACAAAATTACAACTTTTTTATTATTATTATTACTAAACACTCTAAATTATAAAGACTAACACTTTATACCATAATTTCATATATTTTATATAGAATTCGTTGATAAAACATAATAATATAACATATTTTTAATCATATAAAAATAATACATCAAATTACTCCCCACTTAAACTTTTGATCGTCCTAAAGCAAAAATAAAGCGATAATAAAAGATAGTATAATTTTTCAGATTATAATATATTTTGTCAATATTATAAATATATTATCTATCTTAATTTAAAATCTTAAGAAGATGAAAAAGTATATAATGAAATAACTTAAACATTAAATATTATTTAGATAAAATTATATATGTAATACTTAAGAAGTATAAATAAAATATCAGAATTATTTTTAATCGCAACTATTATGAAATTCTGGAATCGGAAATTTCAGTAAAGTAATTGACAAAAATGGCTTATAGAGTTTAGGTTCAAGATGTTGGTTAATCGAAAAGAAATCAAAAGAGAAAGAGGAAGTAAATGCGTCACACTCACATCTTTATATTTTTGAAAAAAACATATTCTTAGCATCTTTTTTTCAGATTTTCTCTCTTCTTTTTTTTTTTTTTTTTTTTTTTTTTTTTTTTTTAAGATTAAGAACTAAAAGCGTGAGTGTGTGTAGAAATCAAACTTACGAGCATTGCTTCATCAAGATTGATCGAAGTACTACTCTTTCGATCGAAAATTACAAGTCCGGTTTCCTTAAACTTGTAATAATTCACGAGATCTTATGATTCAACTTTTCCTTTTCAATTTATCTTGTGCCTTCATTCCCAAAGAATAGGACATTTCGTGATAATACCTGCATTGGACTACTATCATCGAGGCAATCGGAGCTTAATTACCTCGTAGTGATATAGGACATTTCGTGATAATACCCTACTCACTCCAATCATTGGTAGCTACATCCGATTTGTTCTTTTATTTTTAAGTTGTTAATCACGAGATAAGGAAGATACGATATTTGATTAATTCATTGTAAAATATGGTGCTTCGTTCTTAATTAATATATCCGAACTTATTACCAAAATCGGCTATGTTGCAAGTGTCATGAGGTAAGATCGAATATACTACTACTTATTTAATTTTTCCAATCTCAGCATATACCAAAATTTAGCTTTTACGTCACCATCTCTTTTTATAAGTACGTACAAACTTGCGGTATTTCAAGGAAATGTAGACCAAAATAGCTAAAGCTCGGTTATTTAATCATAATTGACAATTTCGGTGAGGTCTTGATCACTCTAATCAAAGGCTGAGGTAGGTTATTTGGCTATAGTTATATTTTGTGGTGCCAAAAATCAATAAACTTAATCCAATTCCAAATTCATAATTCGTATTGAAAATGATTCTAAAATTTTACTTATAAATATCAATCATACTTATATAATTTTATAAAAACAATATCTAATATTAATTACTCCATTATATAAACTTAAAATCTTATTAAAATCTAAATTAGACATATAATATAAATATTTTTTTTTTTTTTTTTTTCTTTTTGAAAATTTTAATGAATTTTCTAACCTAACTCTACTCCCCACTTACAGTGGCATCGTCGATGCTCAATAAGTAGTAAAGAAGTAGGTTCGAAAATAAAATTAAAATTATCTATCAACGTTATTTTTCCGATTTTATTTTAGCGTATACTAATTATATCATTAAATAAAAACAAACAACTTAAAAAACTAAGACATATATATTAAACAAGATACATTATTACAAACTTAACTAAAGGATTTGCAAACTTAACTTAAATTAACTTATTAAAACTTAAATATTACTAACAAATTATAACAACTCTCAGATAGTAGGCGAACAACCCGGTGTATCAACCGGTAGCATTCCAAACCGACTATCTCTGAGCGGAAAAATCTCATCCGTCTCCAAATTCTTCTACTCCATTGAGAAGAATACACAAACGTGATATCAACCAAGAATTAGGCATAGGTTTCCCCTACTACCTCTTGTGATCCCAAATTCCAACACTTGTCCTTTGAATCAATATACCCCAATCAACAAATACACGAATGCCAAAGCAAAAAGTAGAAGCATTTCATTCTCAGTTAAACTTCCAAAATCCCGTGTGGGATAAACTCGAGAATTTATAAAATGCTTCCACGCCTTTAGATGTGGAAGTAAAGCTCGTGTTGACATGTAAGATTTGTATCAAAAAGCGAGAGCAGACATTGGAAAGACTCGTGTACTTTATTCAAATGATTAGAGGATTTTGTAGTCCCCATTGCAATTCAAAATGTGGCATAAAGCGGTGGAATTTCAAAAATTTGGTTGATAATAGATGAAGAGAGGAACAACCACTCCTCTTACGAGAACAATGCAGTGAGACTCTATCATAGATGTCGTCATTAGCGCAGTAATAAAATTCTCGCACTATCGAGACATTTACCCTTCCTCTCGGTGTATCTTGACAAATTTTTTCAACCGAAACTCCTAATGAGAGTTTTACCCCACCGATCAATTTTATCAAAATTCAAACCTTTCTCCAATAGGATTGGAGAATTAGCAAAACGAGGGTGTAAATTTATACTCTCATTAGAGGCTTGCGATTCGGATGATCCGGTGTATTAGGCTCGTAAGAATTTACTGAGATGGTGAGGAGTGGTTCGACATTTTTAAAACTTGATAAAAATAAAATTACGATTGGAAGTAGATAGGCGGTGAAAGAAATTTGTATGCTTTCCTCATTCCACGGCCTCCTTTATATAGATAGAAAGTAATACATACGTGGATGAGCGAGGCAGACTCAAAAAATGAGTCATCTTTGTTTCCTTCACGGATCGGGCGAGTATAGGCCGGACCGGTCCGGCCTCATCCTGCTTTCTTGAGGGACGAGGTGAAAGTCAATTTGATTTTTGGCTATTTACTTTCACGTGCCTCTTACTAGCTCTTTCCTCGAAGATACATTATAAAGTTAATTTAACTTGATACTGAACGGATAAAACGACACATTATATTTTGTAAAATGACGTAGTAATTATACGAAAATTATTTTTGGGTTTTTTCTTTATAGTTTTATAAAAACTAAACCGATTTAAAATGCAAACCAAAATTTTATAAAATCTATTGTAACGAAAATTGAAAACAAACCAATAGTTAAATGACAAAAGTCGAATGCAATAAAATGTGTAGGAAACATGTTTAATCAATCATTAAAATTCAATCTTCATCATAATCTTCCTCCGGATCAACTTGAAAACTCGAATTTGGAAACGCATCGAGAAGGCGATGGATAAGTGAAGTCGTGGTCCTGATCGAACTATCAAGACCCATCGAACTCATGCCAGACGTGACATGTGCATACTCGGTGAATCCTCCCCAACTCGACATCGCCGTCGAACAACACTGTCGAAAATACACCGCCCCACTAGATTGGCTTCCAAAAGGATATGACGATGGATGAAAGCTCGATTGTGGTGGAATAGGTGTTTCCCAATGTGGTAAGGTATATGGATCGGGCCCGACAAGGTGGATAGGCGGGATCATCAAAGTAGGATTACGAAGCAAGCAGCTGCTCGTTCCTTCTTAAACCTCTACGAATATCATCACACCATTTGCTAGTACTCTCGGCGAATAAAGCCACATTGGCTTGACCACACGCGCAACATCATCACTAAAGATTGAAACATGTCATATGTGATAGTGTTGGAGAAAGGAGTTTGTTGAGGCCGACTAGAAAAGATGGAAAAGAAGAAGATGTAAAAGCGGTGGAGTCGGTGGCCGAGTTTGGCGTCTTAAAGCAAAGAGCTAATACTACCATCCGGAAGACTAGTCAAACTAGGTCAATCAGTTTCCATCGGCCGAGAGATAACTTGTCATTAGGCGGGAATGGTACTCCCAACCTACGACATAAATCGAGAGATAAAACAAGGGAAGTAAAGATGACTCCCAGTCCGCAGCGATGACAATACTCTCAAAAATCCTCTTAAACATGACCTTTCCAACATCCACTCTAACATCATTTACCATAGCCAGGCGATACATACATCTTCCTTTCCAAAAGCGTTATGTTTACTAGAAGGATAGAGATTATGGCTAATAAATCGTTTAATTGCCCTTAAACCTCTAAAACAGTTCCGTAATTAAACCGATTTTCAACCCACACCGCGGTCGGGTCAAAAGCAGTCTGGGGCTCTCGTGGCGATCTGCTCAAAAACTAGCGAGGATCATCTAAATTATAGACTACCCTCAGAATCCTCCTCATCAGGAAAAACCTCAACTCCTAAAATTGCATTAATGATGGCAGGGTTAAAAGGAATATTTACGGCTCGTAAAGTCTGAGCTTCCGATCGAGTAAGTCGTTCTTCCGACATAGTAGATAAAACCGAATAAAACTCAACTACTATAGTCGTGTTAATCTCACCTTCCTTACGGCGCTAAATCTAACCACCGCGCCTTCTAAAGATATTTTTGACTTCATCACCTAAGTCATCCAAATCTAAACCTTTTCAACGAGAACATCACACTTACTATAAATTTTTGTATACGCTTTCTTAGCCTCGGGTGATGTGGTTCTTTCAAAACTTCTGACTTCCTCTTCAGTGATAAAATTCATCGTGCCTCTGACGGGGAGTTGAAATTGGAATTTTGATTTTCTCTTTTAGAGATTCTAGTACTTGACTCACCATTCTACGATATTGGTAATGCCAATCAACAAAAACAACAACAAAAACAAAAAAAAATAACAATGTCACAACACATTCAAAAATCAAAACAGTTGAAATTAATCTAAAAATTATGAAAATACGAAATTAACAACTAAATAAACTAGATTATACCTTAAAGTGTAAAAACGTTGAAAAATAGGCCGGAAAAGTGTTAAAGTTGCCGGAATGAATGGAGCTTGTTCTTGACCCTTTTTTGAATTTTCCACTTTGTGTTGAAGAGAGAGATGATAATGAGAAGAAATCAAGTAGTGGTGTAGTGTGAGATGAATTTTTGTGGAAGGAATTAAAAAAATTAAATAAGGTGGGGTTTAGGTGTGGGGTGCGGTTGTTAGAAAGAATTAGGGAAGAAGAAGAAGAAAAGAAGAGGTCCCGTCTTTTTATGTTTTTAGACCCGGACGGTCCGATATTAAGGCGGATCGGTCCGTGAACAATTTTTACTGTTTTTCGATTTTTATGATTTTTTGAATAAAACTTATACAAATTCTAATAAAACTTAATTAAAGTCTTAAAAATAAGTTTATAAAATTTTCTTAAAATAAAATTTGAAGGAACTTTTATAATTTCATAACAATTTCTAAAAATTTAATAAAATTCTTATAACACTTTAATAAAAAGCTTATAAAAATTTAATAAATTTATATCAACTCTTATAAAACATCTAAAAAAAACTTTTATAAAACTTTTATAAAACTCCTCAAATTTTATAAAGATCCAATTTTATGAAATTCTCAGAAGTTATGCGAAAATTTTATAAAATAAAATAAAAGACTCGAACTTAAGGGGTTCCTGATTCTTCGATTTCTAAATCTTCCAAAGTTCTGATATAACGCTCGATCAACCTAACTCCTAAAAATGAGGCATTTGAATTATCTCTCGGAATTCCATCGGGATTTTCGGATAACCACCTAATCGTTCCCTTCCTAACAATATTCAAACACTCATCCTCGGGATGCAGTTGTGTTTTTCCCACAGCGTCCAACATGTTCACTTTTTCCACAGATTCTGCATCTCATTAGAAACTTTGCCCTTCTTTTTATCGCACTTCTTGATGTTCCATTACATACTTCTCTTAATCTAATCTCTCTCAACAATTTCTTGTTTTGTTCAAAAACTAAAGCTTCTATAGAAAACGCGACATCTTTATCAAGGCCTAATTTCAAAAGTAAAATAAAAACTCTATTCTATCTAAAAAGACATCCAGGTTCTTTTAAATACATCCGGTAAAAGACGAAAAAAAATTTAAACATAATTAAAATTACGAAAAGTAGAGTAAAGATAGATAGCACCAGTATTTGGTGATTCGGTTTCTCTGCTTTTCAGTTTTTCATATTTTTTTACTTTTTTTCGTTTGTCGGGGATCAATCGGTAGCATTATTTCTTCTTTCGGTGTGATTCCTTCTCCTTCTACAAATAACTTTACTCTGTGTCCATTGGCTATAAAAGTTGTATTTCCATCGATTAGTCCAACGACTCAGCTTTGTAAACCCGTGTTACTTTAAATGGACTTCATCCATCTTGATTTAAGCTTACACGGAAACAACTTTAAACGTGAATTGTACAAAAGCACTCGATCACCTACATGGAACTCACGCTTAAAGATTTTCTTATCATGGAAGGACTTCGTATGCGTTCTTTGTAGATTCGGCGTTTTCATAAGAATCGAGGCGAAATTCTTCTAGTTACATCAATTGAAGCAATCTATGATCACCGGCGACCTTAGGATCGAAATTTAGAAATCTAATAGCCCGAAGGCTCGGTGTTCTAACTCAACTGGGAGATGACATGACTTACCAAAGACTAGCTTATAGGAGAACAACCTATTGGTGTTTTAAAAGGCGCTTGCATGACGCCCATAACGCATCATCTAATTTAATTGCCCGCTTTTACGATTTGAATCAACTGTTTTTCCACGATTCTTTTGATTTCTCTATTTGACACCTCTGCACGACCAACGGTTTGCGGATGATAGGCGTTCTAGTTTATGTGTTACACCATATTTCTCAATTAACTTAGTAAATGGTCTATTACAAAAGTGTGAACCTCTATCGCTAATGATCGCCTCGGAATGCCATATCTAGTGAATATGTTCTTTTTAAGGAATCGTATGACAACCTTGGTATCATTAGTGGGAAGAGCTTCAAACTTCTACCCATTTTGAAACATAATCTACCATTACAAGAATAAATCTTTTCCAAACGATATAGGAAAAGGTCCCATGAAATCTATACCCCAAACATCAAATAACTCACATTCTAAAATAGGTTGCATAGGCATTTCATGTTTTTAGATACATTTCCCATTTTTGACAAGATTCACAAGATTTAACGTATTTATAAGCATCTTTATATAATGTAGGCCAATAAAAACCACATTGTAAAACTTTAAAAGCAGTTTTCCATCCTCCATGATGTCCTCCTGCCTCACGATCATGACAAAATGATAAAATACTTAAAGTTTCATTATCAGGCACACATTTTCTGATTATCCCATCAGAACATTTACGGAAAAGGTCTGGTTCCTCCCAAGAATAAAATTTTAAGTCATAAAAGAATTTCTTTTACATTTGCCAAGTCAATGAGACGGAATATAATCACAGTTAAGTAATTAATGATATCTCCAAACCAAGGTGAGATTTCCTTAGAGGAATCCTATTTTTAATAATTGCATGGTTGAAGGAGTATCTATTCTAAATAGTTGTTCATCAGGAAATGAATCTTTAATTTCATTCCCTATCTCTTCCTCAATCTCCATTCTACTTAGGTGATCTGCTACTACGTTTTCACTTCCTTTTTATCTTTAATTTCAATATCAAATTCTTGTAGTAGGAGAATCCATCTAAGAAGGCGTGGTTTTGCATCCTTCTTACTCAAGAAATACTTGGTTGAATGGTGCATGTAGACTATTACCTTAGAACCGACAATATACGATCTAAACTTATCTAAGGCAAAAATCACAACCAGCAGTTCCTTTTTCAGTAGTTGCATAATTTAGTTGAGTCTGCGTTTAATGTGTGGGATGCATAGTAAATAGCTTTGAGAATTCTATTGTACCTTTGACCTAAAACACTCCTACAAATAAATCACTAGCATCACACATAATTTCAAAGGTAAATTCCATCTGGTGCTACCAAAGCGAAAGTGCGATAATCAACTTCGCTTTGGTCTTAAATGCTTCCATACATTTACTATCAAAGTTAAAAGATACTTCTTTCAAGCAAATGACTTAACGGCTTTGCTATCTTTGAAAAATCTGCAATAAATCTCCTATAAAATCCTGCATGTCCAAGAAATCCTCTTAGAGTCCTTAGATTAAGCGGTGGCGGTAATTTTCAATTACCTCGACTTTAGCTTTATCAACTTCAATTCCTATTTCGGAGATTCTATGACCTAAAACAATTCCTTCGATACCATTAAATGACATTTTTCCCGTTTAGAACTAAATTGGTATCCTCACAACGTTGTAAAACTCTTTCTAAGTCGACGACAAACACTTACCAAAAGAATCTCCATAAACACTAAAGTCGTCCATAAAAATTTCTAAGAATTTCTCAACCATATCGAAAAATATAGACATCATACATCTTTGAAACGTGCGCAGAGCATTACATAAACCAAACGGCATTCTTTTATACGCAAAAGTTCCATAAGGACATGTGAAAGTAGTCTTTTCTCTATCTCCTCTGCAATGAAGATCTGTAAATAACCTGAATAACCATCTAAGAAACAGTAATACTTATGACCACTTAAACGTTCCAACATTTGAACTATAAATGGAAGTGGATGATGATCTTTCTTAGTATGATCATTTAGTTTTCTAAAATCAATGCACATTCGATATCCTGTAATTTCCCTTGTTGGAATCCATTCATTCTTATCATTTTCTTTCACTGTGAAACCTCCTTTCTTTGGTACAACTTGAGTTGGACTAACCCATTCACTATCTGATATAGGAAAGATTATTCCCATTTCTAATAGCTTAATGACCTCTTTCTTGACGATTAACTGTAAATTCGGGTTGAGGCGGCGTTGCGGTTGAATACAAGGTTTAGCATCCTCTTTCAGAATTATCTTATGAACACAAATCTCAGGGCTAATACCTCGAATATCGGCAACTGTCCATCCAAAAGCTTTCTTATGCTTTCTTAACATTCTTATTAATTGATCTTCTTGTTTGCTCGAGTTAAGTAGATGATATAATAATCGGTAATAGATTATCGGTTTCTAGAAAAACATATTTGATTTAAAGGTAACGGTTTCAATTCCGCATTCTTTGGCGGATCTTCTATTGATGATTTAAGAACTGGTCCTTCTAGTTCTAACTCCAAATACTTATGCCATGGTGGCTTAAAAGTAAAGCTTCCTTTATCTAGAGAAAGAATTATCTCTTTCATTTCAATGTCTTCCTCTTCTTCTTTATAGATAGATGAGAGTTAAGCATTCTTCTAACCTGTCTTCAAAAGTTGGTAACTGATTATCATAGACAGAATGAATATCTTCTATAAAAGAACATGATTCTGGTGATGTATATGGATGGTTCATAGCTTTAAAAATATTGAAAGCAACTTCATCTTCATTGACTCTCAAAATTAATTCTCCTTTATGAACATCGATTAAAGTTCTTCCTGTAGCTAGAAATGGACGACCTAGAATAAGAGGCGCTGAATATCCTTCTTCCATTTCCATAACTACAAAATCTACTGGAAAATAGAATTTGTCTACTTTAACCAGTACATCCTTAATCATTCCTTTAGGGTACTTAATCGATCTATCTGCCATTTGCGAGTCATTTCGATCTTAGTAAGCTTTCCTATGCCTAGCTTTTTATAATCCTCATAAGACATGAGATTTATACTAGCTCCAAGATCACATAAGACTTTCTTAAAAGAAATCCTCCAATTTCACATGGAATCGTAAAACTTCCGGGATCTTCGCTTTAGGTGGTAACTTATCTTTGAATTGCGAACATTCTTCATTTAGGCATATATTCTCGTATTCCTCTAATTTTTCTTATTTGATAGTATATCTTTCAGAAACTTTCCATAGGCAGGTATATTAATCAGAGCTTCAATAACAGGGATATTAACATGAAGATGACGAAAGGTATCAAGGAACCGAGCATACTTCTTATCAGTTTTTGCCTTTTTGATTTGATCTTTAGGAGGTAGGGTAAAGATTCTAAATCTATAACCTTTGGCTCCTTAGTCAATTTCTCTTTTCCTTTTCCTTAAACCTTTGAGTATTACTTAGTCGCCATGTTTCGAGTTCTTGAATTTTTCCTTTGAATTGTTCCCTGAATCAATCTCTGCTTGATTTTTCGATTCTTCCTGTTTCTCATTTATTCTAACATGTTCCTTGAATAAATTCCTTAAATCTTTATCCATAGGGTCTTTCAAAATCCTAGGGATTTTTACCCAATTTTCACCTTCATTTTCGAGTTCCAAACTTATTCCTTTTCAAGAAATTATCTATAATTTCTTCTTCCTCGTCGATGAATTCATCTTTATCTTTAGTTTCATCATTCTTTCCATCTAAATCATTTTCTACTTCATTATTCCCAAAGTTTTCTACTCCATTGCTTCCACTAAGCTTCCTTCTCGTAACCACAACATTTACCTCTCTTGGGTTTATCGGTGTTGCTTGGTAATCCTCCGAAGGTCTCTTGTTATTCGTTCACCTTCCCTACTCAAATGATCTTCCATATTCCTTAATGAGGCTTCTATTGTTCTCATTACGGTATCATGTCCACTCATAGATGTTTTTATTGTACTCATATCTTTAGTATTTGTACCAATAGAAGTCATCATCGTTTCCATATTCTTAGCTTGAGTAGATACTACACCCATCATATTTTCCATTAGTTTTTCCCATTTTTCAACTCCTTCCGCAGTTGAGTTGAACTCGAAAGTCTTGGTATACTTTGAGTGGTATGTTGAGGATAGGATCTTGGTAATGATTGTAAATTCGATTAGATGTACTTTCTTGATAAACTTGGTTATTATTCCTATATAAGGAATTGGATATGGCGGTTGTCACGGCTTACTAGGGTTTTCGGACCATCGATAAGTAGGATGATCTCTTCTAATAGCATTGAATGAGTTTGAGTATGCATTGTTCAAATTCTATCTTCTTTGAAGAAAACTCACCTCCTCCTTGAATATCCTGTTGGTTCTTCACTCCTAATGCCACATTATCATGACTTGAGTATTCATTTGGTGTACTATTTTACGAATTTTGGTTCTTATTCATTGTAAACCATCAAATTTCCTACTCAAATTCTCCAAGTGTGCTAGAACTTCCGTATTAGACGTACATTCTCTGCAAAAGCTACTTTTACGGTGCTAGAACCGGTTTCCCACATTCATTATTTTTGGAAATCTTTTCTATAGCATCGTAACTGCTTGAGCTTCACTCATCATTAACGAACCACCACATGCATGATCTACATCCGCACGTGAGTCTTTTCTCAATTTACTGACGTAAGAGTTGAATTTGCATATCTAAGGAATAACCATGATCGGGACACGCTCTTAACAATTTTTTAAACCTTTCCCACGCATTCCCAAGAGTTTCCTCAGATCCTTGTCTAAAGTTAGCAACCTCGACTTTTAATTCCAAATTTCGTCCAGGAGTGAAATATTGTTTCAGAAATTCAGTTTGAATCTCCTCCCAACTAGTAAGTGAATGATGTGGAAGAGACATAAACCAATCTCGGGCTCGTCCTTTTAAAGAAAAAGGAAACATAGTCATTCTCGTTAATTCCTTATGAGCACCTTGACTTTTGGCAGTATTGCACAGTTCTTCAAAAGATAGAGATGATGATGTGGATCTTCATCATCCTCTCCTAGAATTGGGCTCTTGCGTCAATTAAACCAAAAAGATGAGACTTAATTTGAAATTATTCGCTCCTTCATTAGGTAAAAGTATGGGATTATTAGTCCGGTTTCTTCTTCTTGTTTGATCACATATAGGTCTCGGGTTTGGTGGATTATTACGATTATTCTGTTCCGATTTTGATTATTTCTATTATTATTATTATTAGGGTTAACGGGGTTTTGTCCATGCCCTAGAGCATGTTCGACCCTTGTTCGTGTTTAAATCACCGATTTGACCATTCTCGTATTTGTTTGAAGATGATTCTTGGTCGAGATTTCCTGACTAGTATGACCGCGTTTACTCTCTACTCTTAATCGCCTTTAAGTAAGTGTTTATGTCAGGCTTATAAGGAACGAGAGGGCCTTACCACTTCGGTCATCAACTAACTAAAATAGAAAATAACACGAAATTGATAGTAATAAAAATTGGTAATTTTCCTAAAAGGTCATCAACCAACGAAAAATAAAATAGAAATGAGATAAGAAAAGTGTTGACTTATTCTCGAGAGTTTTAAGCTAATACAAGTAGTAACCATAGACACATAAAAAGAAAATTAGCGACGTTCCCGGCAACGGCGCCGAAAAGTCGACGTGGCCTTTCCTAGTGCTAATACTAGTCCTTAACCGACGATTGTGTATCGGGTCAAAGCAGTAGTGCTAGTATGGTGAGTCGAGTATCGTATCCTCGAGGAACTTTGTAATTCTTCTAAGTGTGGTTAAACACCAAAGAGTCATTATTAACTCGATCTAAATCGCAATTTTATCACACGAGATCACTACTATTCTAGTTAACATAAAATAAATATGTAATTTAATAGTTATTCTAATATAATATATATAGATATATAAATATATATAGATGTACATAAATTGCAAAATATATATATAGATATAAATATATAGGTACCAAGATATTAATAGATAATTTTTGAGAACTCACCAAAACTTATATAATTGGTTTATACGATCTTTTCGATTAATTGAAATGTGTTCGATCTCTCCTTTTATTTTAGGTCCAATTGAGTAAGTGAAGCGGTGCACTCTGAGGTAAACAATTCCTCCTCACACGAGTGTATGAAATTGTCCTATGTCCATTGTCATCAGTCCAAGATCCACAACTGTTACGGTAAACTAATTAATCTAAACAGGTCCCGAGTACAAATCTACCTTTAGATAAAAAGGAGTCATTCCGTTCGTCAAACGGTCAATTTTATTTTAAAGGCTCCGGTTGTCAAAGCCGGACGATTCAACTTTCCGGTTTAAGTTTCCATTAAACTGATGATTTAACATTATTACGATCTCGAGTACAAATTATAATAAAATTCATTTCTCCCAAAACAAATTTACCCCCGGTTAGGAAATCGGATTCCGTTATCACGTTGTTCACACGGCCAATTTTACCCTCCGGTTTTTCTATCTTTTATTTCAAATCCACGACTACGAGGCGCCAATTCATAATTAGATTATGAATTCCTCGATCTACTAAATATGTCAAAATGAATATGATCAAAATAGAAAAAGATTCAATTAACTCAATTTTAGTCATTTTAACTTAACAACATTTACGAAAAGATCGAAATAAAACCGATTACATAGTTTTGGCGATGTTATATTTAGCCTAAAAACATTATAACAACGAAAAATACAAAAACAAACATAAATACTTAAGAAAAGTTACCCGAATACGGCGGTTGATTCGAAATCGTATTTTCCGGACATTACAACTTCTTTAGCAAAACCGACTTCCGAGATTTTCTCGAGCATTACAACGATACTACATTATTACTGCGTAAGGCCTTATTTACTACTACTAAAAAAGAAAAGAAGAAGGAGATATATATATATATAGATTGTTATATATATATATATGGTACATCCTCTCTTCTTTGCAAATGAGCCCCTTTATATAGGAAAAACTTCCAAGGCCGGACTGGTCGGTATTAGGCGGATCGGTCCGACTAATGATGATCCCCACTTCCATGATTAACTCAAGATGTATGCGTAGGAGATATTTATATATATATAATTATATATAACTTGTAAAATTCATATCTCGAGTTCGGACCTCCAAAAATCGCAAACGAAATGCCAAAATTAAGATCTCGAGAAACTCTACAACTTTCATGAAGGACTCTTCTCCAGATAACGCTTTTTGATGACCTCGTGTTCCTCCGAAGCTTTTACGGGATTTTTCTTAATCCAAGTCGATTAGCCACTTGATCACTTTGTTTAAGTTCTAGACCTCCAATCTTCATAATTCAAATTGCATTGGAACACTCTTGGAAAAATCTACAACTTTTGTGAAGAACACTTTTCTCGAAAATATCATTTTGATGAGCCATTCGTTTATCGAAGATATTTCTCTATTATTACTTATCCAGATTGATTGGCTACTTGTCCACTTAAGCTATTCAATTGACCATTTAAACTCGTGGCACTCTCTAAATCATTCCGTAGATATGATTAAACTTCAAAATGTCGATTCTCGGGTCTTGGTTTATAAATCGCAATAAAACATCACAAATACCCACGTAAATCGACATTTACACTCCGATTTACTAAAATCGGTACAAAATTACAACTTTTTATTATTATTATTACTAAACACTCTAAATTATAAAGACTAACACTTTATACCATAATTTCATATATTTTATATAGAATTCGTTGATAAAACATAATAATATAACATATTTTTAATCATATAAAAATAATACATCAAGTCACTTTGGAGTCCGTCTAATGCAGCCACGTATTTTTTTTACCATCTATTTCATGAAGTAGAGGCAGGAGCAACAATTGCTCATTCTTTAACTATCTGTCTATCCTTCACTAGTTGTTTCTTTCAACTCTGTTTTAATTTTTCAACTAGTTTTAAAATGTCAAATGATCATCTCCGTCTGTCAATTCATACGAGCCAAACACCCGGATCATCCGGAATCACAAGCTTCTAACGAGTATCATTTTACACCATCATTTTGCGAATTCTCCAATCCAGGTTGGAGAAAGGTTTAAATGTCAAGAAAATAGATCAATGGGTAAAACTCTCATTCAAAGTTTTAGCCGGAAGAAATTTGTAAGTACACCACGAGGCGAGTTAATATTACGGTTGTAAGGGGAATTTTACTCGGCCCTACTTTCAACGTTCGCGATAGAGTCTACACAAATCATTATGGTAAGAGGAGTGGCTGTTCCTTCTCTTCATCTATTATAAATCAAATTTTGAAATTCCACCATCACGATGCCACATTTTGAAATGCAATGGGGACTAGACAATGCATACAATCATTTGAATAAAGTACACGAGTCGTTCCAGTGTCTGTTTCCACTGTTTGATACAAATCACGACATGTCAACACGAGCTTTACTTCCACATCTAAAGGCGTGGAAGCATTTTATAAATTCTCGAGTTTATCCCACCTGGGGATTTTGCTAGTCTTTCTGAAGAAGAAATGCTTCTGCTCTATGCTTTGACATTCGGTGTATTTGTTGATTGGGGTATATTGATTCAGAGAAATGTGTCAGACTTTGCAATAGCCAGAGGTAGTAGGGGGAGACCTATGCCTAATTCATGGATGATATCGCGTCTGTGTGTTCAGATGAGTGGAGTGGGAGAGCTGGAGACGGATGAGATTTTTCCGTCGAGAGATAATCGAGTTGGATTGCTACCGGTTGATACACCAGGTTGTTCGTCTACGGTCTAGATAGTTGGTTGATGGTATTTAAGTTTTAATCAGTTAACTTTAGTTAAGTTTGAAGTTTTTTTTAGTACGGTTAAGTTTATGTTTTTAAGTTTGTAATACTCTTTCTTGTTTAATATATATGTTTTAGCTTTTTAAAATTTGTTTGTTATTTACTCATATATATTAGTACACGCTAAACTTAAAATCAAAATAATAACATTAATGGATGATTTTTCGAACCTACTTATTTATTACTCACTGAACATCGGGACGATGCCACTTCGTAAGTGGGGAGTAGAGTTAGGTTAGAAAATTCATTAAAATTTTCGAAAATTATCAAATTTTTATTACTTATTTTTAATTTTTTTAGTAGAATATATAAATATGAATAAGAAATGATATAATTGGGAAGAATAAGTTTTTAATTAAGTAAAGTATATTAGATATATTATAATTATATCTTATGCCTAATTTAGATTTTAATAAGATTTTGAGTTTATATAATTGAATAATTAATATTAGATATTGTCTTCATGAAATTATATAAGTATGTTGATAATTATAAGTAAAATTCTTAGAATAATTTTCTTGTCAAGATGAGTTATGAGTTTGGAATTGGACTTAGGATGTCGATTTCAGCACCACAAAAATATAACTACTGACCAAATAAATTACCTAAATAAATTTCCAATTTACATCCCTACCTCACCCTTGATTAGAGTGATCAAGACCTCACCAAAATTGCCTTTGTGATTAATAGAAATAACCAACCTTTAGCTAATTTTGGTCTACATTTCCTTGAAATTCCATGAAGTTTTATGCGTCTTATGAAAGAAATGAAGACATAAAAGCTAAGTTTTGGTATATCTTTGAGATTGGAAAGATTAGATAAGTATTAGTATATTCGATCTTACCTCATGACGCTTTGCGAGATAGTCGATTTTGGTAATAAGTTCGGATATATTAATATTATATAAAAGAATTAAGAACGAAGCACCATATTTACACAGAATTAATCAAATATCAGGTATCTTCCTTATCTGTGATCGACAAATTAAATAATAAAAATAAATAAATAAATAAATAAAATAAAATATCGGTAGTAGCTACCAATGATTTGAGTGAGTAGGAGATTATCTCGAAATGTCCTATATCACTATGAGGTGAAAAGCTCCCGATTGCCTGATGATAGTAGTCCAAATTTTAGGGTATTATCTCAAAATGTCCTATTCTTTGGGAATGAAGGCACAAAATGAAAAGAAAAAGTCGAATCATAAGATCTCGGGAATTATTACAAGTTTAAGGAAACCGGACTTGTAATTTTCGATCGAAAGAGTAGTACTCGATCAATCTTGATGAAGCAATGCCTGTAAGTTTGATTTTCTACACACACTCACGCTTTTAGTTCTTAATCTTGAAAAAAAAAATTAAAAAAAAAAAAAAAAAAAAAAGAAGAAGAAGAGAGAAAATCTGAAAAAATGTGTTATTAATCGATGATTATTATTTTTGATCAAGAATATGAAGATGTAGAGTGACGCATTTACTTTTCTTTCTCTTTTTTTTGATTTCCTTTTTTCCGATTAACTAACATCTTGAGCTAAACTTTATAAGCCATTTTTGTTGACTACTTGACCAAGTTTCCGATTCCAAAATTTCATAATAGTTGCGATTAAAAATAATTACGATATTTTATTTATACCTATTAAGTATTACATATATAATTTTATCTAAATAATATTTAATGTTTAAGTTATTTCAGATTATATACTCTTTTCATGCTTTTCTTATAATTTTAAATTAGAATAAGTAATATATCTATAATATTGATTTATATAAATTACATTAAAAACTATAATCTGATTAATTATATTATTTGTTATTACCGCTTATTTTTTTATTTATGACGATCAAAATTTAAGTGGGAGTAATTTGATGTATTATTTTTATATGATTAAATATACGTTATATTATTATGTTTTATCAACGAATTCTATATAAAATATATGAAATTATGATATAAATGGTATGAAATATTAATCTTTATAGTTTAGAGTAGTTAGTAGTAATAATAGTAAAAGTTGTAATTTTGTACCGATTTTAGTAAATCGGAGTGTAAATGTCCGATTTACGTGGGTATTTGTGGTATTTTATTGCAGATTTATAACCAAGACCCGAGAATTGACATGGTGACGTACAATCATATCTTTGGAAGGATTTAGAGAGTGCCACAAGCTTAAATGATCAATTGGATAGCTTTTTAAGTGAATGATGGCCAACCAATCTCTGGATAAGTAATAATAGAAAATGTCTTCGATAAGCGAATGGCTCATCAAAAGACATTATCTGAAAAAGTGTTCTTAATGAAAGTTGAAGATCTTCAGATAAGCTTTCCAATGCAATTTAAATTATGAAGATTGGAGGTCTACAACTTAAACAAATGATCAAGTGGCTAATCGATTTGGGTTAATAAAATCCCAAAATAGCTTCGGAGGAACACGAGGTAGTCAAGAAGGCATTTTCTGGAGAAGAGTTCTTCATGAAAGTTGTAGAGTTTCTCGAGACCTTAATTTTGGCATTTCGTTTGCAATTTTGGAGGTCCGAACTCGAGATATGAATTTTAAAGTTTAATAATTATATATAAAATATATAATCATACACCGCACATGCTGGTTACTTGGAGAAGTGGAAGTAATCATTATACCGGACCGGTCCGACTAACTCGCCGGCCAGTCCGGCCCCTTCACCTTTGCCTATATAAGGAGTTGATCGAGAACCGGTGGAGTGTACAAAATTATATATATATACTTCCTATATATATATATATATATATATATATATATATTTTCTAGTTTTTATTTCGTAGTTGTAAATAATAGCGCCTTACGCTGTAATAATGTAGCTTTTAGTATCGTTATAATGCTCGGGAAAATCTCGGAAGTCGGTTTCTTTGAAGAAGTTGTAATGTCCGGAAAATACGATTTACAATCAATCGCCGTATTCTAACTTTTCTCAAGTATTTATGTTTATGTTGTTTATTTTCATCTTTTAGTTGTTATAATGTTTTTAGGCTAAATATAATACCGCCAAAACTATGTAATCGGTTTTATTTCGATCTTTTAGTTAAAGAAATGTTGTTAAGTTAAAATAATAAAAAATTGAGTTAATTGAATCTTTTTCTATTTTAATCGTATTCGTATTCACGTATTTAATCAATCGAGGAATTCATAATCTAATTATGAATTGACGCTTTATAATTAGGATACGAGATAAAAGATAGAAAAACCGGAGGGTAAAATTGGCCGTCATGAATAACGTGATAACGGAATCCGATTTCCTACCCGGGGTAAATTTGTTTTGGGAGAAATGAATTTTATTATAAGTTGTACTCGAGATCGTAATAATGTTAAATCATCAGTTAATCGAAACTTAAACCGGAAAGTTAAATCGTCCGGCTTTGACAACCGGAGCCTTTAAAATAAAATTGACCGTTTGACGAACGGAATGACTCCTTTTATCTAAAGGTAGATTTGTACTCGACCTGCTTCGTAAAAAACCGTAATAGCTTGTGGACCTTGGGTGATGCAATGGACATATGACAATTTCATACGCTCGTGTGAGGAGGAATTGTTTACCTCGAGAGTGCACCGTTTCATTTACTCAATTGGACCTAAAATAAAAGGAGAGATCGAATACATTTCAGTTAATCGAAAAGATCGTATAAACCAATTATATAAGTTTTGGCCAGTTCTCTAAAAATTATCTGTTTAGTATTTTGGTACCTATATATTTATATCTATATATATACTTTGCAATTTATGTACATCTATATATATCTATATATCTATATATATCATATTAGAATAACTTTTAAATTACGTATTTATTTTATGTTGGTTAGAATAGTAGTCATCGGGATTATTAAATTGCGGTTTAGATCGAGTTAATAACAGCTCTTTGGTGTTTAACCACACGTAAAAGAAATTACCAAGTTCCCTGAGGATACGATACTCTGACTCACCATACTAGCACCACAATTTGACCCGGTACACTGCCGGTAAGGATTCTAATAGCATAGAAAAGGTCCGTCACAGCCTCAACAACATCAGTCTTATCAGGGGTATTATCCGTATCAGCATGAGCCTCAAGTAATCCAACCTTATCCTCAACAACACCAGTATCAGCAGCATGCATCTTTTGGTTACCCTCCGGTTCACCCACCAGTTAGACCGACTTTTGAGCAAGCACCAGCGGTGGATTGGTATACGAGATTGAGGAGAAATCGAGTTGAGAACTTCTTTGGTAATGTGGAGCATTCTAAAGCAGAGGAGTGGATAAGGGGATTCGAGAAGCTTGTAGAACATACATGTTCCCCAAAGCAGAGATGGCTCAACTAGCGATCGATTTTATGTTGGGAGCAGCAGAAGCGTGGATTGATGCCGTACAAAGCAGCAACGGTAAGGTAACGGATTGGGAAGGGTTCAAGACTATGTTTTATAATGAGTACTTTCCGGTTACGGTTCAAGCAGATAAAGCAAGTCAATTCCTGAAGCACAAGCAAGGTAATAATCTGACTGTGTCCCAGTACACTAATAAATTCAATGAGTTGGGAAGGTTCTATCCGGAATTGATGAAGGTGGAAGAGAGAAAGATGGCCCTCTATAAGGATGGGTTGGCCTACGAGATTCAGTCGGGCATGCTAGGTTTCACGGAAAGGAATATGGCGAGTTGATGAATAAAGCCTTGGAAGTCGAGACTTTCGGGAAGAGAGCTACAGATGGTTGTCAATAATAAAAGAAATTTCGACAAGTCAAGGCGATTATAGGGGCGCCACGAAGAGCGATCAAAGAAGACTACGGCTCCTACAAAGCAGACTAAGGGCCGAAACAAAGGTGCCACTTTGCCCCAAGTGCAAGCAAAATCATACAGAGAGTGCAGCGAGAGTAGTAACGGTTGTTATGTTTGTGGTGAGCAAGGACACTTTTCTGAGCGTGTCCCAACAGGGAAACAAGAGTGGTTCAGTCAAGGAAGCGGGAGGGGCGGCCCGAGCCGACCGGTTCGAGTCTTTGCAATGGATGCTAGTTTTGTGGAACCAGAGGATGACGTTATTTCGTGTACCATGTTTTGTTTCATTCCTTTATTAAGATATTATATGGCATGTTTATTCATGTTGTGAAGTATTTTGAATGAATGAATGTGCATCTTAGGTACGATAATGTTAGAAAACCTAGTGGTCAAGGCTTTGTTTGACACGGGAGCGTCAAATACTTTTGTGTCAACCAAGGTAGCTAAGAAGTTGAACTTACCTTCAGAACCTTTAAGAAACACTTTGGAGATAAATACACCGTTAGGGAAGGTAACAAGGGTAACTAGAATGATACCTCAAGTGGAAGTTCGAGTTGGACCTCATCGATGTAAGAGTGACTTTACAGTTTTGGATTTTTCGGATTTTGATGTAATCCTCGGAATAGATTGGCTATCCGAGAATTATGTACACAATCAGAAAGAGAAGAAGGTGACCTTTAAAGTACACTGGAAATCGACACAAGACATATCAAGGAAATGTGTATAAGCCGAGTAAGAAGAAACATCCGATCATATCAGCGGTTAAGGCAGTAAGGGCTTGTCAGAAGGGTTGTGAAGGCTACTTGTTGTATGCAGTGGACGTGGAACAAGTGAAGCCTAAGTTAGAGGAGACTCCTATAGTGAGGGAATACCCTGAGGTATTTCCAGAAGAGTTACCGGGAAACATGCCGGACAGAGAGATAGAGTTTGAGATCCAGTTGATACCGGGAGCGGCACCAGTTGCTAAGGCACTTCTGCGAATGGCACCGGCTGAATTAAAGGAGTTGAAAGCTCAACTTAAAGATATGCTTGAAAGGAACATAATTCAGCCCAAGATTACCTCGCCTGGGAGCCCCTGTCTTGTTTGTGAAGAAGAAAGATGGCGGCATGAGAATGTGTATCGACTACAGAGCTACCGAACAACCTTACCATCAAGAATAAGTATCCTCTACCAAGGATAGATGATCCGCTTAATCGATTCTGCAGTGGTAAGAGAGTGTTTTCCAAGATCGACTGAGGTCCGGATATCATCAATTGAAGGTTAAGATAGCGATATACCGAAGACGGCTTTCGATGACGAGATATGGACATTATGAGTTCCTTGTTATGCCTTTTGGACTCACTAATGCTCCATCCGCATTTATGGATTTGATGCAATGAGTTTTCATGCCGTATTTGGATAAGTTCGTGATAGTGTTCATAGGCGATATCCTAGTTTACTCTAAGGATGAGAAAGAACACGAGGAACACCTAAGGATAGTGTTGACACACATGAAGAAGAATCGCAGGTTATACGCAAAGTTTTCTAAGTGTGACTTTTGGTTGGATCGAGTGAGTTTCTTGGGTCATGTCATTTCTGGAGATGGCATTCAAGTTGATCCGGCAAAGATCGAGGCAGTTGAGAATTGGCCTAAACCTACCACGCGCCAGAGGTAAGAAGTTTTCTTGGGTTGGTCAGTTACTACCGGAAGTTCGTACAAGATTTTTCAAGATAGCTACTCCACTCACCAGTGACACGAAGAATGTGAAATTTGAATGGACTAATGAGTGTGATAAGGCCTTTCATACCTTGAAGAGTAAGTTGACTACGGCACTAGTGTTAGCGATTCGGAGATCTTTGATAATTATGATGTCTACACGGATGCTTCGGGACGGGGTTTGGGTTGTGTGTTGATGCAAGGAGGAAAAGTGATAGCCTACGATCTGGCAGTTTGAAGGTGCATGAGAAGAATTACCCGACACATGATCTAGAGCTAGCAGCGTAGTATTTGCCTTAAAGACTTGGAGGCATTACTTATATGGGGTTAAAGCAAGGATCTTCACCGACCATAAGAGTTTAAAGTATTTCTTCACCCAAGAGAATCGAATATGAGATATGAGAGGAGATGGTTAGAGTTCGTTAAGGACTATGATTTGGATATTCAGATACCATCCGGGAAAAGCAAATGTAGTAGCAGATGCTTTGAGTAGGAAACCAGTGTTTGCGGCTTCCAGTGTTGAGGTAGTGGCAGAAAGGTTAGATGGGTTGGAAATCAGAAGCTTTGATCAGATTGAAGACAGACAGTTTGTGGCACCGTTGTTAGCAAGGTCAGAGTTGATGGATGATATTCGGGGAAAGCAAGACGAAGACCCGGTTTTGTTGGATTTGAAGCGTGTTGCTAGGGAGAAGCCTACGGTTGGTTACGTGTTGGATAAGAGTGGAAATCTGTGGTATCGGGATCGTCTATGTGTACCCAATGTTGGCGACTTGAGACAAAGAATTATGGAAGAAGCACATAGGATAGCTTTTGCGGTTCATCCGGTGCTACTAAAATGTCTGAGAGACTTAAAGGAAAGATTTTGGTGGCCTCGATGAAAGTGGAAATAGCCAAGTTTGTGGCCGAGTGTGATGTATGTCGGAAGGTTAAGGCGGAGCATAGAAGACCGGTGGAATGCTTAAGCCATTGGATATCCCGGAATGGAAGTGGGATAAGATCACAATGGACTTCATCACCGGATTACCTAAGACAAGAGGCGGACACGACGCAATTTGGGTAATTGTGGATAGATTGACCAAATCTGCCCATTTCTTACCGTACAAGGTTGACATGCCATTGAAGAAGATGACGACACTATATCTGGACAATATAGTGAAGCTACATGGAGTTCCAATCTCGATAGTTTCAGACCGTGATTCGAGATTCGTAAGTCGCTTTTTGGAAGAGCCTGCAAGAAGCCTTCGGGACCAAGTTGGATTTGAGCACGGCTTTTCATCCTCAGACAGATGGACAATCTGAGAGGACCATCCAGACACTCGAGGACATGTTGAGAGCTTGTGTTTTGGAGGTAGGCGGATTATGGGATGATTACTTATCGGTAGCGGAGTTTGCCTATAACAACAGTTTTCATGCAAGCATAGGCATGCCGCCGTTTGAAGCATTGTATGGGAGAAGATGTCGCACGCCACTTGCTTTTTGGGATGAAGTCGGGAGAGACAGACATACAGGGCGAGAATGGTTGAACAAGCAAAGGAAAGGGTTCGATTGGTCAAGAAGAATCAAGGCGCGCTCAAGACAGCGCGAAAGAGTTGGGGCGATGTTAGAAGAAGACCTCTCGAGTTTGAAGTCGGTGATAGAGTTTTCCTCCGAGCTTCACCGATGAAAGGAGTGAAACGCTTTGGACAAAAGGAAAGCTAAGTCCAAGGTATGTTGGACCTTTTGAGATTTTGGAAAGAGTTGGGGCGTTAGCTTATAAGCTTGATTGCCGAATCAATGTCGAGAGTCCATAATGTGTTTCACGTTTCAATGTTGAAAAAGTGTCTGACGAAGAATGATGTTGAAACTATGGTTGATCCAGAAATCTTACAAGATAACCTTGCTTACGACGAAAGACCGATCAAGATTCTAGACCGGAAGGAAAAGATGATTAAGAGGCGGATGATCCCTTGGTGTTAGTTCAATGGAGCAATCATTCACCCGAGGAGGCAACTTGGGAAGTGGAAAGCGACATGCTTAGTGAGTTCCAAGAGTATGAGGATTTACTGGTATGTTCTAGTTTCGAGGACTAAACTCCTTTTAAGGGGGAGAATGTGATATTCCGATTTTCGGAAAGAAGCGGACGTGTCTTTTTTTTGCAAAACGAAATATTGGGTTCGGTTCCTTTTATTCGAGTTAATTATTTTGGACGTCTTATATATATAATTTCGAGTTTTATATGTATAATTAAAAGGAAAATCAGTTTGTGGTCAAGGGCAATTAAGGAAAAGAATTAACCTCTTTAAGACCTAACTTAAGTCGTGGATTTTCAGTTTCATTCACCTTTTTCCCTTTCCTTATGCGATTGAGAAAAGAGAGAAGAGAGGTTTGAAAGTTCTTCACTTTTGCTAAGGAAAGTTGATCGCTTTGAACGGATTCAAGAATTGGACTCGGTGTAAAGAGCACACGACATTTTTGGCATCGATTACTGTGGGATTGCAAAGCAGATTTTCAGAGCGCTTTTGATCGATTTGGGGGCAAATAGGTAAGAGAAATAATCCTATGAATTCCATCATTAGTTATAAGGAATTGATCATGTTTTAAGGCTTCTTGGTGTTAGAAATATGAATCTTTGTTTTGGTTAATGACTATAGTTGTTATAGTACGCGTCTAGATGTGGATTCTTGTGTTGTTGTGTTGGTTATTTGCTTGGTTTTTGGTTGAAATACGACACGAAATCGAATGATGATGATGTTAGGTTCCAAATGACCCGTGTGGGCGGGCGTCGGTATTCGGGACGGGCGTCGGCCTTGTCATTTCTCGAGGCGGGCGTCGGCTTATCCGGACGGGCGTCTGAGGGGTAATTTACATTGAAATGGTCTTGATGGGCGGGCGTCGAGTTTAATGGACGGGCGTCCATCTTTGACGGGCGTCCCAGTAGGTTCGAGACGGGCGTCGAGGGTCTTAAACGGGCGTCTAGCTTGTTTTGCCTCTTCTTTCTTTGTGGGTTGTTGTTCAGCCTTATAAACATGATTTATCTTTATGAACCCTTATACATGATATGTTAAAATGGTTTAAACATAGACAAGCCTCGAATTGAGCTTCGATTCGTTCGGTTAAAACACCGAATGTACTCTTTTAAGGAGTTGAAGTTCGGATCCGTCGGAAGAAGAGCATGATAGGCTTGTGCTTTGATGAATTAGGATTCATCAATGTGCGTGTATGTGCTAGGACTTGTCCGTGTCTAGTGGTCTGTAGGAAGAGAGTAGTATGTGTGAGGAGATTATTTGAAAACACTTAGGTCAAGCTAGTTAATAATTTAATAAACAACGTATGTGACTAGTAAAAGATTAAACAACATGTCTCTCTTGGCTAGGCACCAGGCTAAATCGCGATGCATGTGCTACCTCACGAAGGTGGAGGAACTTCGTGAGGTCAAAAGACCACTAAGTCTGAGAGGACTCTGTTTGAGGTGTGCGTGCTATCGAGTCTACCTTTCTAGACTTCGTGGGTATTGGTGTGATCCACTAATATGTTGCAAAAGAGTGTCCCCGAGGTAGAAGAACTCAGTGGGTCAAAGACCCTAAGTACAGAGGGAATCTGATTTGAGGCGGATCTGCAATAGTGCCCTTGAGTGCGGTTGTAACATAGATAGGCTAAGTTAGAAACAGATTAGTCACAACGTGTTGATGAGCATGAAGTGAACCCTAGATGGAGTTGGTCTCATTTAATCAACTAATTAAATAATTATCTTTTCGTTATAACTATGATTGTCTTCATAGCTTCTCTTTCTTTCTAAGTACGTTGTACTTACCTCGAATGCATACTTTTTCTATGTGTTTGGGGACGAGAAGGCGAAACGAGTTTTCGAAAAGAGTTTGACGACGACGTTTGGCGCCGCTCATTGGAGAATCAAGATGTTTCTATTCTCGCTTTTCATTGGTTGTTCTTTCACTCATTGTTGAGGTAGACCATTGGTCTTGCTAGTTATCGTATTCTATCTTTTTGGGATGATCGTACTTTTTCCAAGTGTAATAATTTACATTTCTACCCTTTAGAATTCTTTTCTACTCTTTATGTTTGAAAAAAATTTATATACCCGAGTTTTGCTTCCGTTTGCTTTTTTTATTTGATACGACGTAGTAGAACTTACGTATAAAATGAATTCACTTTTATTTTATACGTCTTGACGCGTTTCCTTCCGGATAAGGACTTTCGGTGTCCCTAAGGCAGGCGTTACAGAGATTCCTGCCTGCTGCATATATATTGCATAATTACTATGGTTGGATGAATTTCTGTTAGAGACACTAATACATACCCATCCATAAAGCCCCAAAAAATACTTCCAATCTTAAGATTACCATGATTCATCAACCCTGCAACCTCTTTAGCCTAAGTATGAAATTAGAATATGTGGAATACAAATCTCTTAAGAATTAAATGCATATATTTTTGAATAGGATTAAATGCTATATATATATATATATATATATATATATATTAGTAAAGTTTCAGGACGAAGGTATAGTTGTAGCAAAGCTAACACTAACCCAGGGATGCACCACAACGAAAATATTATTGTCAAGAGAATCAAATCTTTCGAAGGAAAGCTTTCCCGATTTGGAGTAAATTGGCAATACAATAGCGCTGGAATAATTCATCTACATGATTTCAAGCTCAACTTGAGAGGGAAAAAAAACTGAATCTAAGATGAGTGAACAGAGTGTGGCTCAGTACTACTCTACTATGTACCTGACTCAGAAAGCAACCAAACCTTATTATGCTCCAAAGCAGTGAAAGACTATTCATCAACCTGCAAAAATCAACAAACGAAGAACTCCACACTTAAGCCTCTCAAACCCCATATAAGAAAATAGGAAGAACCCAATGGCGATAGACAAAAATTGAAATTCAAAAATAACTTTGGAAATAAATTCATAAGGTATTTGCAAAATAGTCACCTTCAAGAAGTACATGTCGTGTGGTGTTCACAACTCAAATCCTTGATATCGTGACATCCAAAATACAACGGACATCGTCATTGTTGCTCGAATAAGCACTCCCTTGGTCATTACATTAAGACAAAAGCAAACCCTTTATGAGATCAAAAGTACCTATTTCATAGTCCATTTTCTTCTTCATTTTATGGAAGGAAGACATTGGTTGAAATTACTGAATAAGACTGCAAAAACATCTATAAAATGTTAACCAAGCAATGAATGAAAAAGAAATATGATGCTCTAAAAATAAAAGAACACGGTATGCAGGAAAGCTAGAATAAACCGGCGTTTGGCTTGACGGTCTCACCTCAAAATGTGTTGGTCACAAAGTCACCCCCTATGAACTCAACGGAGGTGTGTTCCAGTGAAAATACAACAATGAATTTGATTAAGGATGTTCAAATCTACTAAAAATACAACACCTAATGATACAACATTTTCAACACATTTAATGATGAAGATGAAACTTTTTGGCATACCATGAAAGGTGTTGGATGGACAAAAGAGTGTTCCATTCCATCCGTCATTTCCTATCCATAAAACTATTTGTCACCCAACAACCAAAAGAAGTTTCCGCGAACTAAGAATTCTTCATGGACAACAAAAAGTAGATCAAAATTAGTAGACACATCATCACATAATATTCTATTTCTCAACACCCCCTCTCAAATTGAATGTGGGAGGACACTCTATATTCAGTTTGCTTCTGAAAGGGATGAACTTTGCAGCAGGTAAAGCCTTGGTAAAAACATCAGCAGTCTGATCACTGGTAGAGACATGTTCCACAACCAGCTTGCCTTCAAGAACCTGATTTCTTACATAGTGAACATCTATTTCTATGTGTTTTGTCTTGGAATGGTACACAGGATTTTGTGCAAGCCCTTCTACTCCAGTATTATCACAAAGAATAACAGGCTTCTGTACAACTTGAACTCCTAGTTCAGAGAGCAAAGACTTCAACCAAGATATATCAGCGGCAGCATGAGCTAAGCTTCTATATTCAGACTCAGTACTAGATCTAGAGACAACTTGCTGTTTTTTTGAATGCCACGAGACAAGTGATGAGCCTAGGTAGATACAGTGTCCTGCTACTGACTTTCTATCATGAGGACAACACCCCCAACCAGCATCAGAATATCCAGTTATTATCATGCTACCTCCAGGCTTAAAATGAATACTGTATGCTAGAGTACCTTTAATATATCTTAGTAGTCTCTTAAGGGCTTGCCAATGAACATCTCTGGGATCATGCATGAACTGACTAAGGGAATTTACAGCATATGCAATATCTGGCCTAGTAAAAGTCATATACTGTAGGGCTCCAATAATACTCCTATAGAGAGAAGGATTTGACATAGGTATACCTTGTTCAGGTTCAAAGGTTTTACCTGTAACCATTGGTGTGGACACAGGCTTCAAGTTGGTCATACCTAGTCTGTTCATCAACTGTTGACCATAGTGTTTCTGACTCAGGAATAACCCATGTGAATTTCTTGTAGCCTCCATTCCCAGAAACTGACTGACTTCCCCCAGTTCTTTAAGTGGAAATTTGGAATGAAGCAGCTTGATGAACTTTTGAATATGATGTTCTGAATTTCCTGTTATGAGAAAGTCATCCACATAGATTAAAATATAGAGAGTGACAGGATGCTCTTTTAGTATAAAAAGAAAGTATTTGACACTGCTGTTTGAATCCCAGGATAAGCAGCCCCCTCAATTCCTCAAACTAGGCCACAGGAGCCTGTTTTAAGCCATACAAGGCTTTCTTCAGTTTGCAGACATAATCAGGCTTAGTAGCATCTTGAAATCCTGCAGGTTGGTGCATAAAGACAGACTCATGCAATTTTCCATTTAGAAAGGCATTGTTTATATCAACCTGCTTGATATGCCAATGCTTAATTACAGCAATGGATAAGAAAACCCTGATAGTAGCTGCCTTTGCCACAGGGCTAAAAGTCTCAGAATAATCCACCCCCTCTTGCTGTGAATAACCCTTGGCTACTAGTCTAGCCTTGTACTTCAGGACTGAGCCATCAGGGTTGAGCTTTGTTTTAAACACCCATTTGTTCCCCACTAAGTGCTGATTAGGTTGGGCTGGGACAAGATCCCATGTCTGGTTGGCAGTTAGGGCATGATATTCCACATCCATAGCCTTCTTCCAGTGAGGGATAGACAAGGAGGGTGAAAAGAGGTTTTGGCTTGAAAATATTCCACATCCACGGAATATGAGAAAAGATGTTTTGGCTTGAAAATGAGGTCGCCATTGTTAATCCAGGGAATATGAGGTCGCCATTGAGGTCGCCATTGTTAACAATGAGGTCGCCATTGTTAATATTCCACATCCATAGCCTTCTTCCCTAGATGTGATATTAACAATGGCGACCTCATATTCCTTGGGTAGACCACCAAGGGTAGCAAGTATAAGTTCTGAATTGGAGATGGGATATCCAACAGCAGCTAAAAACCATCAGAGTAGCCCTTCATTTGTGCTAAGTAATCCGGCATAGAACGAGCACTTTTACTAGATTTTGTGAGGGCATCCTTAAATTCAAGGATCTTGGTATGCACATCATTAAACAATGTTTCTAATGTCACCCAGACTTCATGTGCTGAATTGCATCCAACAACTTCCTGAAGAGCCTGTTCAATCATGGATCCAAGCAACCATCCGAGTAGAAGTTGACCCACAGCCATCCATTCATCGTGAGCTGGATTTCTGAGTCCATGATGCAAATACTAGGCACCCACAGTTGAATGAGTATAAGCAAAAGGAATATTAGTTCCAAACAAGTGGTCTTCCAATCTATGACCTCGAACAATGGGGAGAATCGTGTACCTCCAAAGCAGATAATTATTTCGATCAAGTTTCACAGTAATACTTTGGGACAGATTGGTGCCAAACTGAGATTTCGGTTGTAAAAAACTAGGGATGGTCGGAAAAGGTGACGGAAAACTCGACTGGTGGATAAAGCGATGTAATAGGAGATTGCATGTGCACGGAATGTACACGCCGAAAGGCGAGAAAGAGGAGCGCCACCAGAAAAGTAAGAAACCGGTGGAAGAGTAGCTCAAGTAGCGGTGATTTGTGGTTGAGTACTAAGATCTGAGGATGCCGGAGCGAGTTGTTATGATGGGAGGAGAGGGTCAAGAGTTTGTAGAGTCTGTAGATGAGATAATAGGAGGAGATGACACAGTCTCCGTAGGTTGGCGGAATCGCCATGGCCACCGCGGCTCGATACCAACTCACAAATTGAGATGGATAATAAAAAAGTAAAAAAAAAAAAAAAAAAGAAAAGAAAGAGACATTAAGAATGTGTAGGATCTGTCAAAATAATTGATTAGGATGAAAGTGAAACATTGATTATACATAGGAAAATATAGAGGCCCTTTTCTGCACATAATTTTGATAATATATAATTTCATTAACATTGCAATATGTAACTTTCTCCACGGTTGCCTTTTGACTACAAGAGAACATGAATGAATGAGATGGAAAAAAGCGACGACTCTGACTCATTATGATCATATAGGCGGTGATGGCATACGTGTAGATTTGTTATTATTTTCACATAAAATATATAAACTCATCGTTATATTACATTGTCCGTCTTTATATATATATACTAGATGATCGGCCGCAAGGAAGGCACGTCATGAGTTCCTGAGCAACCTAAGACGTTGAGGAGATGAATTGAAATGTAAAATTGAGTAAGTGAAGACGCTTCTTAACAACATAGTATTAGATGAATAGAAAGGACGGCAAATGAAAAGTTGAAGCAGTGGAAGCGATACATATTTGTTGAGAACAAAGGATTTTAGGTAGGATTACATAAACCGAGAAGCAAAAGAAGTTATTAGGCGTGCATAAGCCGACTCATATTACTAAGCATTGCACATGGTAGAATGAGTAATGCCTTGTAATATGATACAAAACATGTTGCAAAACAGGAGGAAGAAGCTGTTTTCCTAACAAGCAAAATACAACATTTTTAGGGTTTTTTGAGAGAGGTGCCTACTTATGCTCCCGTTGGTCCTCGCCTTCCTTCATTTTGACCTTGTTGACTCTTAGTACGTGCGTGCGCTTTTCTTCGACAACATTACAAACCAATGACTTACCAGTGCGGCCTTTATTGTTTTCTCGGACCACAGTGGCGGAGACACAAAGTCAATGTTCCTTTTAGCGGTGACTTGGGTCGAGAAACACGCCTGATAGGTTGCTCATCTTATCTCCTTTAGCACTTTACTTGCGGTTGAAATTTGAAATCGCTTCTCACCGGTTCATCAACGTTGGCATCAATCTCGTTAAGTGAGCCTCGGGAGCAACATTAATCTTGACATCAACGACATTGTATGTTTTGATCAAATATAGCGATCACTCTGAACAAATTGATTGGCATGGTCCTTTATTCCTTGTTTCCTTAAGAAACATACAACCGTCGACTTCTCTAACTCAATTTTTAGTTCTTCTTCACCAAAGTCCTCAAAACATAAAGCAGACTGCCAGAATCATTAATGTTGTGTATTGATATATTGAGGTATGTAAAGAAACTCACAAATTCTTGAATCTTTAAGTTCTTTGTGGAGTAATTCCTGTTATTAGCGATTCCACGTCTGGCGACTTTAAAGTGACAGAGAGGACATTTTCACCTTCATCAATTTGTATTGGTATTCGACTCTAAATGAATTTGAAAAGAATACATGAAAAGAGTTTCTAAATCTGAAAGCATAATTTCATGTCGGTATAAAGGATCATGTAAACAAACTGACTTACACCGCTTGCCTCACCACACTGGGAACACTTTATAACCCATTCCATTGGAATATCCAGTCTTTTCTTACAAGCCTGACAAGCATGTATCCAGTATTTCTGCGACGAAGGTACAAACTTGGGTTTTCCAGTAACCCAACCTGTTTTCCTCTGTATATTTAAACAATAAGTCAGTTTGTTTAGCAGCAATAAAATTTGTATTGGGAGATAGAACAAATATTAGCTAAGCAACCTGAATAATAAATTACTTACCAATGGGAGAGCAGAAACCGCTTGAAGACGATAATCAAATGCTTCGCAAATGGGAGGCGGGTATAGGATAGCAAATGGGAAATATATAGCAGAATGAAAAAATTAAAAGAAGACTGTTTACCCACCGGATTTGATGAACATGCTTTGTAGACCACAGAAACCAAGCCCCGCCACAATCCGCTGGGTAAAAGCCTCTTCCTTGTTTCAGATGTACGATTGACGGCTACAAATCTGTAGACCTAAACCAAGAAGATAAGAAATGATTACAAATTCTATAAAAAGAAAGCAAAACAAGACTGGAAAAACCCAAAGAAAGAAAAGCCGAGCTTGCATGTCATACCTGTCATTCGAAAACGACAAGATACACATCCGCCAGCTGCTTTGCTCCTCGGCCATATCTAAAGGCGTAATTTCTGTTAAATCGAAGCCGCCCTACCCCCAATAGATCTAAGATGATGGAGAAAAAAGATGAGAAAAGGTTGAAGGCGGCAGTAAACGGCAAAATAGCCGGAGACCGGGGGGGGGGGGGGGGGTAGAAGGGAGGCGACACAAACGCAGCAGCTCCTCTGATCTGTGAAGTTGATAACCCTACGACTACACAAATTTTGACTACATTTTATTTGTTATAAGGAAAGAGAATTTTTGTGGATCGTTATCGCTGCCTATCATGCCCCAAAAAGCCCAAAGAAGAAATTAATCTTCATGATTGGGCCATCAAAAAAAGCCCTGCACGAATTAATTCCAAATAGGGGCCGACGTGGCCACCTTGAACACATTTTCCCTATGTTTTCTTATAAGGAAAGATATAAAATGTAGTATACGCGCGACTGAGAAATACCAGGGTCGCGTATTTTGGCGTGTGTAGATTCATAATAGAAGTTAGCCAGAGGAAGAATTTGCCATATATAAGACATATGTTACGTACGTGAGACTACATTCCATTTAGGTTAGAAAAAAGTTATTGTATTTATAATAATTAATTAAATGAGCCGGCTAGTGATATATTTTTTATATATCTATATATATTATCGTATTTTGCAGGCTGTTTTTTTTTTTTGGGTAAGAATTAAGAATATTAATAAGTCACTTGCGTGCATAGGAAGGAATTGAATAATTAAGAGCAGAGAAGTACGCCTTAAAGCCGGCTTAAAATAAGTTGCTATAATCAAAACACTTAAATTAATTTAATAATTACTCCCTTTCTCATTTTTTATTTATTATTTGTAAAACATGACACTGTCAATTACTCCCTTTCTCATATTTAAGTACTGTTATTTGTTTTGCGATTCCGTTGTCCGAGATCAACTGAACCGACTAATCTAGACTTTAGTTCGATTATTGTCTATCGATCGAGTCTAACTTAATTAAATCTGGATTTTAGCTCGAGTATTATCTATCGAAATCTGACATTAAAATTTACTCATGGTAAGTTCCTCTTATTATATTGCCTTTCTAAGCATAATCAAACATTAGACATCTAGAGGCATTTTCTGAATTAAATTTATATTTCTTTTAGGAAATACTAGTATCAGACAATTCAGACCGTTGTGATACAACAAAATTATATAAAACACACATTTACATCATTAATAATAATATAGGCCACAATAACATAGGATGCAAAAGTGCGTTTGTGTAATTCGTTGTGCTTACAAACATTGTGACAACAGTAATTTTATTTTTATTTTTATTTTTTGCTGACCAAGAGTATATTGATGAAACCTATTGATTAAAAATGTCAATTTCAATACAGATACACTTGATGTGACAAAGGCAATGCAACGGTCATCCCCATCTCCCTTTACCTTCATAAACCCTAACATCTCTTTTACTTTCATTTTTCATCCAATCCAAACCAGAAAAAAGAAGAAAACACTCTCATTCTCTTTCAACTCCTAGAAACATAAATGTTCTCCGGAATGCCGATCACCTCGGACTCATCTTGCGAAGAAACCGACCAGCCGGAGAAACAATCTGGCATAGGCCGTTTGTATGAGTGCAATTTCTGCAGGAGAGGCTTCACAAACGCTCAAGCTTTAGGTGGCCATATGAATGTCCACAGGAAAGATAAAGCTAAAGCCTCAAAAAAGCATAATCATGATTTTCTGAAATCCCATGAAGATTTTACGAACCGCAATTATTTTGCTGCGATTTCAAGTTATCGGTTCTATTTTCCGGAACCAAACACGAGCTATCTCCGTCGTCCTTGTAATCGATTCGATTTGGATTACATGAGGAATGATCATAATACCTTACATGAGAAGCAGCCATGGAACTTAAATATAGGGCCTTTTTTCCATATGGAAGGTGATGCTGATGAATTAAGAAAGAACAACATGATTGAAGCTGAGATTGATTTGGAGCTTCGTCTTGGATATCATCCGTAATTCTGACTTCTCCAGCATGTTCGTTACGAATGATCGAAGGCTTGCTGGTGATAGTATTAGTAGTCGATCTAGTGTTCATTTTCCACAGAAAAATGAACACTAAACCGACTATATGTTCATCCATCAGTGTACATAACTCTCCCTTCATATCTTGCATAATTTCTCGATTATATAGACGCTGATGGATGAACATCAATTAAACCGCGGTGTCCATATATAGTCATGCATTTTCTTTAGTCTTTGCTCGTTTCTTGTCGATCGAGAAAATTCTGATATGAACCATGGTTCGAAGAGGGCGCTTTGTCTAATGTCTGCAAAAATAAAAGAATAAATGATAGGGGTAAGATCTAATGGTCCACGCCCCGCCCGGCGGCACACCAGACATGGGTTCATATTGGAATTTTCTCAATAAATGGACAGCTTTTTCTTCTTGTAATTTCTTCTTGTAGCTTGCTGGAGGTATTATGGATTAATGGTTGTTTAACCAAAGATTTCATATATGCCAGCTGCCTGGTGATTTTTTATGAATTGAATGCTAAGTATAACCAAAAAAACGTAACAGTCTCAATTGCTGTCTATCTTAAATAAAATATGCATTTGGAATGTTTATAATGATGATATATATAGATCGAACTCAATAAATCATACTATAATCAACATTGTATAACTCAATAAATCATACTACTATAATCAACATTGTATTAATTGTTGTAGCTCAATCATCAACTAATTAAACCGAAATTAAAACGGCATATTGGACAAAAATTACTTTGTAACAGCCACCTCGTAATACATTCGACATGGAAAACGTGTTTACAAGGCCGCAACCTCGAACCCTCCGAACCAATCACAATTTCACCTAAACAAATCGAGCAAGATCTCTCCTTTTCATCGTTCAAGAAACCTTCCAATACCGCCTCAACTCGTGATCTCGGCGTAGGCCGAAACGTCAGTGTTGTCTCATGGATAATCTCTTGGTATCTTCTCGGCCTGCTAATTGCCTTCATGTAATTCTCCTCAAAGTAGGGATCAGATCGTTTCTTTTCGTTGTACCAATTAATCCATGCCTCGTATTCTTGGTCCGGAATCCAAACCGTCTTCATGAACGAAAGCCCGAAAAACAACATGTTTTTGTCCCTCTTATTCGGCTTATCCTTAACGCAATTCACGAACCGAGAAAGATGAACAATCAAATCATATAAATCAAAGATCGGGGCTCTTCAATTCCCCCAGAAAATTGGCCATCATTATAAAACTGCTCAATGAAAACTGTTCGATTGAATTCGAAAGGGACATAAAACATGTGTCCAAACAAGTTTGAGATCGTCTGTTGAGAGTAATTAGGTGGAGAACTTAAATCGCTATAAACCATGTCATTATACTCCTTTCCAATATACAAACCCATGAAACCTGTATTCTCAGCAGGGTTTTTATTGTAAGCTGGGTTAAAGTAAACGCAAGCGTTAACAACGAACTTGACCGCTGGATTTTGTGATCCTGAGAAATAATTAATGTCGTCGGCTGGATTTTGTTGTCAGGACCTTGATATTTCGAAGATTTTTATAATTTAATTTAGTATTTATTTACATTTCTGCACTTTTGTATTTATGATGTCAATATGTAGTGGATGATGTCATATGAGTGAGCTGGCAGTTTGTTGGATAGGGTATATGACTAGGAGGTGGTGGACATTGCTTTCTTGTCGAATTTGTTACCCAAAGTTTGTTAATGAAAGATTATCCCCTTTCTTTCTGATTTTCTCTGTGTTTCCTCTGTAAACTCTACCATTTCTTCTCTCGATTACCATTGTTCCTCACAATTGGTATCAGAGACACATCGATCCCACCCCAAATTGGATTAAGCTGCTTTCTTTTTCTCTGAATCTTTCTTTCTTAGATGAAATCACGGTGGTTTAGTTTGAGGGCCAATCGGCCTTATCAACAGGCTGGAATGAGTGTCGAAGTTTATTATCGTCAATTTTGCGATTGGAAGGATGAAATCGACGAGAAGGGTATCAATGTAGTGAAGCATCCTTATATAGGCGACTTCATCATTCGAATGACATGGGATCTTCTCGTAAGGATGTATGGTACCCGTCACCACCCTTCACTTTGACCGAGGCTTTCAAGAGGCGCAATTTGAAGAATCCATTATTTCATTAGAGGAGCTCACGAGGCGAGTTAGAGCGACCAAGCGTTCAAGAAATGTCTATCAATTTCTATTGATACAAACCAAAACCAAGGATCCGAGGATTATGATTTCCGATTACAATTGGAAACAAATGAGCAACGAGGAAGATACTTAACTCTTGGAGTGAATGTGAAAATGAAAACAAGCACTTGATTGTTGAAGAAAATGAGCAAAATGAAGGAAATGATGACAATGAAGGTGATGTGCTTTCATTTGGCGAAATGTCGTCGATTTTAGTCCATGAAAATGAAACAAATCAGAAGCGGTTCAACTATTGGCTCGCTTAAGGCATGGGTTAAGGAGTGATACCGAGTATGGAAGTCGTTTGGAATCAAAATGTTATGTGGAATGATACACACAAAGTGTTCAATGAAATGACTCGGCGTTTCGAGCAAATTGTAATGAATGAGCAGGTAAGGATCCTTACATCGATTGGTATTAATTCCTATAAACACACTCTATTTGATCCCGGCGGAGTAAAGCGTGTTTGTGATTTTGAGTAGAGGGTTGTTCATCCATTGATTACTGAAGCTCAGGGAGACTTTTGTTGATGGATTAAAAGGAGTTGTATCATCACTTAGACATCCCTTTCAATTGTTCTTTGTAAAAGATGGGCATTGTCTTATTGTTTCCAACCATTCTCATATATTTTGCGATGTGGTAGCCATGCTATATTTGCCTTGATAGTCGATAGTATTGTTCATGGAGATGAATTCATGAAATTGGTTTAAAAGCATTGTATGAGGAAGCTAATTACGAGATGTGTATGAAGATACGTTCATTTTATTCGGGGGGATGTTGTTTACCCCACATTGGTTGCAACTTTTCTGAGTTTAATAGAGAGCAAAGAGATTGTTGTTGGGTCACAATTATGGCTAATGTAGGTGTTAAGGCTATTATTCCTATATTAAGGATCCAGATTGTTTCTCTTTGTGGAGTTATAGGGCTAATTGATCTAGCATTTTTCAAGAATGGTGTAGATGACAATGGAATAGGGCAAATTAGTTACTTTGTAGATGACCTCATTAAGCATTATTCACTTGCCAACAAGGCAATTAAGGAAGGTTCTGACGTTTTATGCAAAAAGGGGGTTGTGGGAAGCTCATACGGGGAATATATCGCAGCTTTTGCATATTTTAATTGGACTGAGCTTTCTTGGCTGATATTTTCTGATAAGAGCGCGATTGCTAAACTTGAGATGAATGTTATAACTGGTTTTTCTCAACGAGGTGTTGTCCAATTCATGATAAGAGTGGATGGGATGATTACACGGCTGATGTTGATGATTACACGGCTGAAGTTGGTATGTTGCACTATTTCTAATTTCTTTGTTTTTAGTTGCTTCAACAAGCTTGTGGACTTGATGCATACATGTTATCTGCAAATGGGTGTCCTTCATATTCTTACGCTAAGGAAATTAGTTTTGCAAGGTCCACGACGTTGTATTTTTCTTGAGCATGTAAAGTGGATTCACGGGGCCTTAGAATTTGACGATGTCGCGTTAGCTTGGAAAGAGCTTTGCAATGGTTCAAGGGTTGAAGAAATAGGGGTTTGTATTGTGATACAATGATAGTTTATGGCAAACATGATGCAAATCAAGATTGCAAGGTACAAGTCTGCTACACTTTTCGCACAAATGGGAGTGACTATTTGATGTACAATTACTCGATGAATTGAAATCGTTGTTTCGAATTAGTGACAAGGATTATGGCTCCCTTTACATTTGAGGACGAGTGGCCCCATGCAGCTATTGTACTTGAATTAGTGTTTCCACTTGCTTGGTGTATGGATTTTTGAAAATGTACACACGTGGTGGAGGTTGTCACCACTTTTGGGGTGCTCATTAAACCTTTATGGAAGACTTTGGGCTTATCTCTTGGTGCTTTGGTTTTGTAATGTTGCAAGGCATTTCAATTGATAGTTTTGCTCCATGTTGTGAACTTACCAAGTATGGGGTCAGAAGAAGCTAAGCAATAGCCATAAGAAAAGATTTCTAAGTAGTAAGAAGGTTGTTTTTGTCATGGCTACTACTTTGGAGAACTTCATTTGGGACCGGGGCGGTGTGTCATTTCATACATCCTTGAGGCAAGGATGCTTTTGAGAGGGTGGGAAAGAGGATAATACCGGTGGACATTACTTGGGTGATAATGGAAGTAATTAAGGATGTCCAAAATAAGTGCATAATCATGGGATGGTGTGAGATGGTGGATATTTGAATACTTCTTATGGGTATATCTTCTGAGACGGAAGAATATGGTGAAGTTGCTAGCCTTGAAATGGGGTCCTTTTCGGGACCGAGAGAAATCAATGGCATGCTTTGCTTGAGCATTTGCTTGAGCCTAGCACCCACTTTGCTCTAGTTGTAACTATCAAGTTGATTTTGATAAAATTCCTGTTGTTTCAAATTTTGGAGTTTGAAGAATCATTTCACTTTCAATTGGGAGAATTCATCGATGACACTAGTTGGAAGATTATTACAAGCTCGATAATGGTGCTCCATGGGTAACTCTTCATGGCGATGACACGATTTGATCCTTTGGAAATGGCGTGAGAGATAGTAAATTACTGTATGTTGTTGCTCCGTTGGTTGAGTCAATCACTTTTGAGCTTGCTAGGAGTCCGATAGTCAGAATTGAGGAAGACGAAACCGATAAATTTGTTGACTGGACTGTGCTTCACTGCTTTTTGACAACTGGGAGTATATGTTGTGCCACATTCCATCTTCTTACACATGTAGGAATTGCAACAAAGTTTTTGGACAGATTTATAATTTGGTGCCAAGATGTCAAAGAATACTTAGCTTATGTGGGGTCACTGGGGTGGATTTTGATGATTTATTTAGATGAATTATGTGGTGAAGATTTGTATTATCATGAGCAAGTTTCCAGCATTCAAATTGGCTTGAGGACAAGCCCAATCTCGAGGGGAGGGTGTTTGTCAGGACCTTGATATTTCGAAGATTTTTATAATTTAATTTAGTATTTATTTACATTTCTGCACTTTTGTATTTATGATGTCAATATGTAGTGGATGATGTCATATGAGTGTAGTGGCGGTTTGTTGGATAGGGTATATGACTAGGAGGTGGTGGACATTGCTTTCTTGTCGAATTTGTTACCCAAAGTTTGTTAATGAAAGATTATCCCCTTTCTTTCTGATTTTCTCTGTGTTTCCTCTGTAAACTCTACCATTTCTTCTCTCGATTACCATTGTTCCTCACATTTGTCCTGAAGAATTCAAGGCATGTGCAGGTTGATCGTCGAGTTCGAAAGCTACCACGGTCATTGCATAACGATTGTGAGAATTCAAGGGCGGTAACCATGGTGGTGGTTGCCGTTGTGTGGGTGTGGGTGTGGGTGTGGGTGACGTCGACGACATACTTAATTCGCAGCTACAGCTAGTAGAGATTAAGGATGTCTATGTGTTTTCTTGTTTTCTTTGGAGTGAAAGTAAATCTCTCTCTTGATTTTTATGATCTATTCTCTATTTTTTATAAGCGAGTAGCTAGGTTTTCCTATTAAATTTTTATTTTTATTTTTAAAAAGCTAGGTTTTCCTATAATTAATTAATTTATGTCATATAATACCGACTAATGTAGTAGATCATTACCGACTAATGTTTTGGATTACTTTTTTTTTTGAAAGGATGTTTGGGATTACTAAGAACAGAATGTTTGTTCATATGCGATTATAGTAGTATGATTACTTTTTTTTTTATTATTATAGTAGTACGATTGTTCATATGCGATTACTTTTTTTTTGAAAGGATTTTTTTTGAAAGGATGTTTGTTCATGTGCGATATTCATTACATACACCCTAATCCCTGAACATTAAACTGTGAAACATAAAACATAAAATTGTCATCATAAAATCGAACATTGTGTATTAACCGTTGATTGATCGATTATATGTGACATTCATAAACCTAGATCATATCCCTTACACTTCGAATCCTCAACCTTAAAGTTACAATGAATATTGGTTTTTCTTTTGAGGAAACAATGAATATTGTTAATGTATACAAGAAATATATGAAATTTGTTAATGGTTTAACAATCATGTCGAAAATTCGGACGATTTGATATGGGAGATTCTGATCAAGTTACCAGCGGAGTTTATTTATAGTTGTCGAAACGGTATGTAAATCATGGTTGAAGTTGATTCAAAGCCGAATCTTCATTAAAAATCAAGTGGTGAAAACGGCGGCTCGAGTTAACTGTGTCGATAACCGCCTTATTGTCGTCCCCGGAGGCGATGGGACGACGCTTTACTCGGTCGTTTTTCATTCTCCAGAGAATCTGAAGGTTGCTGGTGTCATGAAACTCGATTATCCGATGAGGAATTCCGAAAAGAAGGTTAATTTAGTTTGCAGTTGTAATGGTTTAATTTGTTTAGAAAATACAAATCTTCACCCGGTAGCAACAGTTTGTATCATGATTATCCTTCGATTGAGACATCTTTTACTTTATGGAATCCTACTACGGTATTTACCGTGTGGTGGTTGATTTAATTGAATAATTCTCCGTTACTTGGAGAACACGAAAAGTTTATCTTGTTGATTCGTATTGTTATTTTGGGTATGATATATCGTGTGAATGAAGATTATCATGTGGTGAGGGCAACAATGCCACGTGTTGAGCCATGTGCTAAGCCCCACGGCTTTGTTATAGATGTTTATAGTTTGAAGAATGATATATGGTCAAAGATTCACAATCAAGACCAAATTCAAAACGAGTGGGTTATCAAGGAGCGTTCCGGTGTTTTTATTGACGGTACTCTTTACTTAATTTTGAAACCGAAGGATAATGATGATCCACCTTTCTACCATAAGATAATTGCTTTTGATATTGCCACCCGAAATCTCCGTTTTGTTGAGCTGTCATCTCAATACCATGTTTTATATAGTACAAACATGTTGTGGAGGAACAAACAAGTTATGGAGCAAGAAAATTGAGAACGAAACTTCAGAACCAAACGACTTTGTGAAAGTTTTTATCGGTTAGTGCGTGCAAGAAGAAGAGTGCGGATCAACAACAAGTGTTAGGAATATTCTTTTATGCACACTTGACATGGTGTGACACAAAAACAAAATCAACCACCGAAATTTCGGTTTAAAGGACATCAACGGAGTTCCTCGTTGAAAGAGAAGCATGTGTTTGTTTAAAAACCATTGCTTCGCCTTTTGTTGTTTAAAAACCATTGCTTTGCCGTAGTAATATCCAACATCAATGATCACACACAATACAGCTGATAATTACGTAATCTCAGTCACACTTTTAACTACACTCATCATCTGAACCGCTGAAAATTAAATAACGTGTATTATTTTAATGTTACACTTGTAACTTAAAATGGGATAACGTGGCATCGCCATCTAAGGCTTTACTAATGAAATATTTTGTGTAAGCTTGAATTGTGACCTCTTTATACTTTGGAGGGTTTTTCTTAGATAAAAGCTCTTTGATAGGACCATACAATCTTGATCTGAAGCCTTCGCCTTCATGTGGTCTAAAGAAACATGCCACCGAAATTCTAGGCCCCACCTTATTTGCAAGGACTCTATGGCGCACACTTTTGAACCTATCATTTGTCATCAGCTGCCAAAAAGTAGATAAGAAAATAAAAAAAAGGCAAGCAAAGCCGATTAGATGTCCAACACTTGAACAATATAAATAACTGGAAATTACCTGGAGAAAATCTCCCAAATTGATTATCAAAGCACCAGGAAATGGATGGACATCCACCCATTCATTTTCATGTAATACTTGAAGACCACCTACTTGATCTTGTAATAGAATAGTCAAGAAATCGTTGTCGGTATGATCAGCAGTACCGTAAGTCAATTCCGGTTGAGGACATGGTGGATAATAATGCCCTTTTAGCAATAGCCCCTCTGTGCAACCGATGTTTTTCAAGTGTGATTTCTCGAGTCCTAGAACTTCTGAGAGCAGGCTAAACAACTTGTGGGCCGAATCCATCACGTATTTCGAGTACTCGACCGTGACGTCCCTGTAAACTTAAAAGAAATGAATGTTTATATATATATATATACACACACACGACACAATATCAATGTACGTAGTAGTAGGATTAGTTGGATTATATATACATACATACCTGCACACAGTGGGTAATTCTTCAGGGGACAAAAAAGGAAACATCTTACAAGTCAAACTATCTTTCCAAACCGCAGCTTTTGAATAATACAAGTCGATATTGCTGTTAAATACGACGTTCTTTCGAGCATCGCGACTGTATAACATCTTCTTGATCTCAACATCTTGCTCATGAAACAACCTTATCCCTTGGATCATATCATCCATGATCTTTTTAGGAATCCCATGATTCACAACCTGGAAAAAACCCCAGTTTTCGGACGCGTCGCGTATTTGATCAAGAATCATCAAGGTGCTTGTTTCTTGATCAAGATCAATGACTGGAATGTTGAAACAATTGGGCTTCTTCTTGATAGAAGAACCCTTTTGCTGATCACAATGATGGTTATCTTTTTCATGGATGAAGATTTGAGGGACTTTTGTGATTCCAGAATCTGATATACCTTTAACACCAGCTTTTGTATCATCAAATGCTTTCCGCTCATTTTCTCTGCTACATTTGACTCCCACCATCTTCAAATTCAAAGACTTTTGGAAATCTAATAATTTTGAACAAGAAAATAATTACAGGTAATTTAAGATACTCAGAAGTGATAGTTATATATACTTATACCTGCATGAACAATAATCTGGACTCTATACTTTTTAAAAAGGAAAATGTTACTCTATATGTACTTTGATGTATTATTAAGGGAAACAAAGATTATTGGTATTATTTGTTTCACGGTACGTAGTATTTCAATCATTTATGTTTAATCTCGACACTTTCACCTCTAAACCACACGATTTTTACCCTTTTTGTAGGTCTATATTTTAAATCACGTGATGACGGTTTTTATTGACGGTAGAACGCGTATATTTTGTGCCTAAGATTTTAGATATGTGATAATTTGGACTGGGAATGAAAATAATTATTTTTATTTTTATAAAAATACGTTGATCGAGGAGGGATAAAATTGTCAAAACGAAACATAAATAATATAAATTAAATTTTTTGTAAAACAAAATAAACAAAAATTATGTTTATCACTTTTGATTAATTTAAAGACACTAATTAACAATGAAGGTTACTTAATTTTTTTTAACAATGATAGCTATTAGAGAATCACAAAACATGTGAATATGTAATGGCCGACATAGTAACGCTGGAGCAAACAAGTTTGATAGGGATCTTTAATATTTTTTATTCGCCAAAATCTCTGTCACGTTTTTTCATTTATTATTATGGGTATTAGTGGTCAATAACTATATATAGCTGGCCGGCCTTTTGATTAAAATATTTCAAGACAATATCTACCCTGATTCGTTAGGTCCCTTACCCCTAAAGTGACTTTTCCAACTCGGGTGGTGATCTTCGGCCTATTGCGTTTTGTAACTCAATTTATATACTTCTCTCGATGGGATCGTAAACAGTTTCAAACTGGTGATTAATGATGTTATTTCTGGTAATTAATCGAGTGCATTCATGTCGGGAAGATTAATCACCGACAATGCGATTAGTGATGTTAAAGAACCGAAATGAATCGTTTGTTGAGTTACATTCGTTTAGATAGATAAGCTTTTTTCGTATTCGCCGTTTAATAAATGAACAAAAAAAAATATGTTCAAGTTTAGTTTCTTAAAATTTAACGAGCATTCACTGAACGTTTATTTAATAAACAAACATAAAATTATATTCAAACTCACTTCGTTTATAAAAAATTTGTTGAACTCGTGTTCGAGTTTTGTATACACGTATTTTTGCCTATCAACTCGAGTTTGGCTTGTTAAGTTATAAAAAATTAAGTGCAAATGAATAAATAACAAATTACATAACAATATTTTTTTCTGTCAGGACATACATAAGAATATTTAAACATCATAGTAACAAAAACATTAAGGCCACTATATTAATATTCTATAAAATTACACTAGAGTATCTTTTATATTAATCGATGTCTTATCATCTAATAAGTTAAAGTTAGGTTGTACATTGGTTTATCAATATAAACAGGTTTGTGAACATAAATGAACGTTCGCGAGTATATTCGGTTTCGTTCGTTTAAGAAATGACCTTATAATCTTGTTCAAGCTTGATTCGATAAGCTAAACAAATGATTGATCAAATATACTAACGAGTCGAACATGAACTTGTTCGTGAGCAGCTCTATTTGTTTAACAGCACTAAATGCGATTGTCGCTTTTGAGGCTTTTAATTCCATGAAACCTGATGTACAAGGTTGTCACAATCACGCAGCTAGCTATCAAGATGGATATGGCTAAGGCCTTTGATCGGGTGGAATGGGATATCTTTGGGGTGTTATGCATAGTATGAGGTTCCCAGTGACCTTTGTTGATCTGTTGCGACGATGTGTGACGTCAGTGACTTACCAGGTTCATGTAAATGAGAGGCCAGGGCGACGGATTACACCTTACCGGGTTCATGTAAATGGGAGGCCAGGGCAACGAATTACACCTTCTCGGGGTATTCTCCAGTGCAGCATTTTCTGTGGCGATGCTTGCAGGACTATTTGCTGATTGGAGATAACCTTGTGAAGCGCAATCTTGGGAGCGGTCTTTGTTTATCATGCGGCAGGGAAAGGGAGTCCATGTCTCACGTGCTCTTTAAGCTGTGTGAGTATGCCAAGGCAATCTGGGGAGCCTCACCATTCAGTGATCAACGGGTTCATGAGTCTTCCAACTTTAAAGACTATTTAGGCAGGCTCATGTGGAGCGGTGTCGCGAGAAAAGTTGTCGGCCTTTAGTCCGCTTTTTAGAATTTATGGAAGGCTTGTTGTAGTGCGATGTATGATGGTACCACATGTATGTCTCACAGATCATATCTTCCTCGATGGTGAGCTATTGAGTTTGGGCACGCTTATGCAAGCCTACCATCCGGTTGTTGGTGGGGGCATTTGCATCCTGTGGCATGGGGCCCTTGCCGCCATTGCATCTTTATAAGTGTAATGTTGATGTTTTTCCATGGGATGTGGGGTCAGGAATTTGATTGATCTTCACATATAGTGCTGGTTTGATTTTGGTTGCATTCTCATATCACTTTGGTCATGGCATTCAACCGGAAGTTTTGGAAATGTAGGGCGATACTTTTGGCTTTGACGGAGGCTATCCAACTGGACTTTTCTTCAGTTATTGTGGAAAGCGATTGTTTGCCTTGTGTGTAGACGCTCCATCGCCCTGCTGGTGACCTCACCGTCTTGGGTTGTGTTGCACATGACTGCTTATCCATTTTATCATCTTTTACATCGGCTCAGTTTACTTTTGTTAGGCATGCTGGTAATATAGCAACTCACCTTCTAGCTGGGCATGATTTGATTTCGATGGGTCAAATTATTTGGGGAGCGTCCCCTCCTGCTGATGTAATATCCGCCTCTATTGCGGATTCAATCTAATAAAATTCTTTTTTTCGAAAAAGAAAGAAACTTTATGGTAATAATTAGTAATAAGTTGTTGGTAGAGTTGTTAATGAGCAAGCCAAGCCAAGCCGCGAGCGAGTGTTTAATGTTAAAGCTCGTGTTTCTTTAGCTCATGTTTCGTGTCAAATAATTAGATGTTGTGTACTTGTGAAGTAGCAGATCCCAGCTAGATAAAAAAAACAAAAGTACATAAGAAGGAAAAAGTAACTACACACAAGAAGGCTCCTCAAACCTTTATTCAATATTGTTATGAAACTGATGGAGATAACTTGGATCTGAAGAAATAAAGCAGATCTGATCAAACGCAAATAATCAAATGAGATAATAGAAAACAAGAAGAAAACAGATTTCACACACACAGACAATGCGATAACAACTGTATTTATAGGCACAAACCCTAAACCCTAGCCGCAAGGAATCTTTGTCTGCGTCGCCATAAAATACCCTACATGTGTCTCCTCCTTTAATGACATCAGATAATTGTCACATAATGAGAAATAGCAGATGTGAGACCTCTTTGTATTCCAAAGATCTTCAATGACCTTCACTCTGACGAAGCTTTCGATGAGACTCCACCCTCTTGACACACGAGACTGAATAAAAACTCTCAACTGTCCATCACACAGCTGAGTCTTCAGATTGGTTCCACCAAATATAGAGTTTAAGTGACTTTACTGACAAATATTTTCATACACACCAGAATCATCACACTGTCAAACCAGACTCGTAATCTGAGAGGTTGATAATAGTGTACATATATCATTTAAATCTTACCCTCACAACATAAAATGCGATAACGCGGCATTGCCATCTAAGGCTTTACTAATGAAATATTTTGTCTACTCCTCAATTATAAAATGTTTATACAATGGGGATTTTTATCATATAAAAGCTCCTTGATAGGACCATACACCTAACCTTCACCTTCACGTGATCTAAGAAAACATGCCACTGAAATTCTAGGCCCACAACCTTATTCGCAAGGACTCTATGCTGCACGCTTTTGAACCTATCATTTGTTATTATCTGCAAAATGTAACATGAAAAATCAAGATCCGATGATATAATGATGGGTCTTTCAAAAAAGGAACATGTGATAGAAGCCAATTAATTTGAAGAAAATCACCTAAATTGACTATCAAGGCTCCGGGCAATGGATGGACATCCACCCATTCATTTTCAGGTTTTTTGGCAGTCTGAAAATCAGTGGATTTTTCTGTATTTACCACCATTTTCTCGCTCAAATCACCCAAATACTGGCGTGAAAAAAAAAAAAAATGGTGGGACGCGATTTTCTCCATTTTTTCCAAACGTCATCTTGATTTTAAGGTCCTCAAATCCCTTAAAACTTCAGAGAATAGACTAAACAACCTTTGAGCCAGATCCCTCAAATGTTTCGAATACTCGATTGTTATGTCTTTTAATTTAAAGAAATCAAATGTTTTACATACAGATAAAATGCGTGACAATATATATTACTAAATCTTTGAATATAATTACCATATACTTAATCACAAACTCGAACAAATTTCCAGTTGGAATACATACCTACACACAATGGGCAATTCTTTAGGGGACAGAGAATGCGACATATTACAAGTCAAGCTGTCCCTCCAAACTGCAGCTCTTGAATAATACAAGTCAATATTTCTATTAAATACCACATTCTTCCGGCGAGCATCGCGGCTATACATCATCTTCTTGATCTCAACATCTTGCTCATTAAACAACCTTATCCATTGGATCATCTCATCCATGATCTTACTAGGAATCCCATGATTCACGACCCGGAAAAAACCTCAATTTTCGCAGGCGCCGCGTATTTGGTCCTGAATCATCATTTCGTTCTTATCTTGAAGATTAATGACCGGAATGAAACGATCAGGATTCTTCTTGATGATTCATTAATGTACTCAAAATGATCATTATTATTTTTCTCATGGATGAAGATTTGAGGGATTTTTGTTACCAGAATCTGATATACCTTTAACATCAGCTTTTGTATCTTCAAATGCTTTTAGCTCATTTGCCCTGCTACTTTTGGCTTCCTCCATCTTCAAATTCAAAGAGATCTTTTTTTTTTTGTGGGGCCGGGTTGGAGGGAACTTTCATGGGAGGTGGATTTTATAGAGGTGCTGGCAGGAAGACAGGAAACGGGACTGTGAGAGTATCAAGAGTGGGTTTTAAGGGAGAAGGTGTATAGGGGAAGACGGATTCATCGAAAACCACATGGCGAGCAATGTAAATACGGCCAGAGGTAAGGTCCAGGCATTTATAACCATGGTGGGAAGGACTATAGCCAAAAAAGATGCAAGTTTTGGAGCGGAAATCAGTTTTGTGATGGTTATATGTAGGGACGGAGATAGGGCCAGCACACACGGCCAAAAACTCGAAAGAATGTATAGTCAGGAGACTAGTGGTGGATCATTTCGTAGGGAGACTTACCATTTTGGTGGGAAGTCAGTTGATAATGTAAGTAGCAGTGATAAGAGCGTCCGGTTCTCCCAATAGGGAAGCGGAAGATTAGATTGGGCAAGAAGGGAGATGCCAAATTCAACAATTTGACGGTGGCGGCGCTCAATGGCACCAACTTGTTCGTGTGTGGGGGGACAGGAAAGGCGATGCCGGATGCCAAGAGAGGTAAGAAGGGTGGAAATGCGGCGTTACTAACACCCAATCAGTTTGGATGGACTTTAGTTTGGTATTAAACCGACGTTCAATCATAGCAAGAAAGTCAGGAAAGATTGTTTCAACATCATATTTATTTTTCACAGGATAAAACCATAGATATTAGTGAAGTCATCAAAAAACTGACATAATAACGGGAACCGTAAAATTAAGAGCTCAGAACAGAGGCCCCAGACATTGGAGTAAATCATGTCTAATGGGACGATGAGGTAAACTCGTGAAGTGTATGAAGGAAGACGGCGATTTTTTGCTAACTGACACGGGCACAAACAGATTGCGATGCCTAAGTAGGAGCGAAGGTGGAAGGATTTTTTAGGCTTGAAGTGGATATTTTTGAAGTGTGATAGGTTCTGCTACGGTAATAATGTGTTTGATTGATTGAAGGATTATTGAGTTATTTTTAAAGGAAAATTTAATTTATAAATGTATCACTCACTTGCAATTTTTTTTACTTACCTGTCATAAATAGCAAGGGCCGACCTACTTTAAGTAGGAACCAGAATATTGATGACATGTTTTTATAACGGACCTGGATCCTCTGTTGTATCTCTCCGCTGTGGCATCTGCTGTGATAAGGCAAATGTTTCAAAACGACGTCGTTTTGGAACAAAGGTAAAATAAAAATAATAAAAAAGCAGCTCAAAACGACGTCGTTTTGAAATGGATACTACTCTGGCAATCTTTGTGATTTGGGTTCACGGCGAGAGGATCCCAACTCTTTCTATAACCCGTCATAAAACCACAAAGAGGGGTAAAATGAATATTTGTCTCGCCCACATTCGCAATCCCCTGAACCTTGGGTTTGATAATGTAAATAATATGAGAGCGAACACGAGTAATAAAAATATTATCATTAAACAATGATTCGTTTTAAAACACTATCACCACTTTTTTCATTACATTATTTTTTAAATTCATTACTTTATTTATTTCATCAATGGTCAAAGGAGTTTAGCCTAGTAAAGAGCCCCACATTTCGATAACTTCGAGGAAGGACATTTGGTCAGAGATGCGATATTTCATAGCTCGTTCAACAGGCTTGGTTCATGTTCACCTCGGTTCAGCACCTTCGGCTCGTGGCATGTCATTCCTTTCCACCTCAAGTGTTCGAGGTTGGCAATCGGACCGCTTAAATCGGATATAAAACCACGATCCTATAATGAGCCCATGATCTATGCACACAAGATCATTATTACACCATGATCGCCCCATAACTACCTCCTACCATTGACCACGTTTTCAATGACCGCACCAATCAACTCCCACACGAGGGAGCCCTATAAAAGGATCCTCATCTTCCATCTCCAAAACTACGTTACAATATTTTGATCCATTACAATACAATGATACGTATGTAGTCAATTCAACAATGGCCCAGCTATATCCATTAATAAATGCACCATTTACAATAGTCGGATTATCCTCACGAAATCCAATTACCGGTCCTTGGCCAGATTTCCTTGGTAACGATTTTAAGCATCGTCAACACGTGAAAAGCTTGTTTATATAGAAATTTATCAAACTCGAGTTGCCAAAAAAAGAAACCAAGCCGGACTTGAGCATCGTGAACTTTGAATCGAATGTTCACAAACATTATCGAGCTTTTTAATATTTTATTTAAATAAATTTTATTTTGGAATAATTATAAATAATACTAAATATAATGTAAAATCTTTTAATACTAAATATAATCTAAAATCATTTAATCCAAAATCATTTTATTGAATAAATATTTTATTTAATAAATTTTATTTTGGAACAATGATTTATCTTTGTTTTATTTGTAGTTTGAACTCTTCGTAAAATGTTTGGCATCCATTTTATTGAATAAAACATATCGTTTTATCAAGAAAAATATAATCTAAAATAAAAAAGAAATTGATTTTCAGCCTAACATTTTTTTTGCCTCCACTCAAATTAAAAAAATAATCATAATATTTGCCGGAGAATAAGATGCTCGAGTTCAAATTCAAGTATATGATTTTTTTTCACGAGCATCACTATAACTGATTTTAGTCGAGCTCGAGGTTTTTATTTTTTTTGTTCCAGCGATTTTGTGATATCCTACATTGGAAGTGGGGGAAGCGCATCACCACCATATAAGTGTGAGCATATAAAGTTCTTGTCAATCTCAAGTTAAATTTTTTAATTAATCGATTTACGGCGCTAGTCTGTTAATTGACCGACCATTTATCACTCATTTAACGCTACTCACAGAAGGCGAAGTGCAGTATTCTGAAATAATATTCAGGCCATTATCATCGACAGATCTGTCGCCACGCGCCACCTCTAAACGAACCTAAGAGTCACCTCCAGAAGTCCTCTGGAATTTAATCCGAGCAATCCACAAGACAAGTCTCGGTTATCTTAATGAGGCGTCGCTGCACTTTATAAAATGGAGAGAATGTGATATCCCACATCTAAAAGTAAGTAAATCGCTCACCCTCTTATAACTGTGAGACATAAATGCCTTTTAGAACTCCTAAGTTAGCGAATTTCGATCAGCGGAAACGACGATCTAGCGATTGATCGGACATTTATATTAATTTAACTATTATCGACTCCTCTCAGAGACTACAGATTTCAAGAATGGCAATTTTAAAATTTTAGTCAACTTGATAACTAAATGTTTCATTCGATTCAGATTGTTCACAAATAAATGGAAATAAATATATTTTTTTGAAGAAAGGGAAAATAAATATTGTGGTGAACAATTAAAATTTAATGCAAATGAAAATTATATTTATTGTTCTTCAAAGAAAAAAATTTATGGGGTAATACTTTTTACATGCCTTTGACTTGACTTTCATCTTATATGGAAAAGAAAAAAAAATCATCTGGTATCTACGGCACCTAAACCAGCCGTAAAGCTAAACGCCGGAGAAGCCGACTGGTAACAAAAAGGAGAGGCCGGATGCTGCCACCTCATAAATACCGGCGACGCCACCGGCAACCTCTTTTTACTCTCCGTCTCCGCCACAACTATCTTACTATTCTCAGCTGTTAGATTTTTAATCGGTGATATAACCAACGGCGATAATAACGGTATGGCGATGTTCCAGCCGGCTGCTCCAGCTCGCGTGATTTGAATTGACGCCGGTGCTATTCTCTGTAACCGGCTCGGCTGTGTCCTGCTTTGATTAGAGGTTTCTGCTGCCATGGATAAATATGTGTGTGTGAATTGTGAAGTGAATTTGCAAAAGAATATTGAGAAAAAGTAGATAGTGTGTGTTGAAAGAGAATGAAGAAGAGGTTAATTTATAGGAGAAATGACCGGTCAAAGGAGAAACACGTCGATCAAACAGAAGAAAAATGAAACATGTTGGGATAAGTTGTCCACACTCTTAAATGATAAGAAAATAAAGTAGCATATTTATTAAACCCAATTGGTCTTAATACAATGGTAAACGCTTGATCTTTAACTTTAACATGGTATCGAAGAGATTGTCCACACTTGAGAGATTGCCCAACTTAAGAGGGGTGTTGGGAGAGATTGCGCACACTCTTGAAAAAAAATTATGCAAATATTGAACAATTCACAAAGACTTGAAGGGGTGTTGGAAAGAATGTCATCTACACTTTTAAATGATAAGGAAATAAAATAGCATCTTTATTAAAACCAATTGGTCATAGTACAACGATAAGCGTTTGATCTCTAACTTTAACAAAACATCACTCATTCACTCTACACCATGTTGTTCAAACTTGTGTTTCTTTTAAGTCTCGAAATTGTTCGTGGACGTTTCTTTGAATTATATGTTTAATATTGACTTGTTTAAAGGATAAATTGTTCGAACTCTCATTCAAACTCTGCTCGTTGCATGCTTTTGTTTTTCAACTTGTATCTTCGTTCAACTTGTTAAACTACAAAAAAATATAGTGCAAACGTATAAATAACAAGTTATAGAATAATATTCATACATATTCATTACAAAATGTATTACAAGAATTTATAAATATTCAATTATTTTACTCTATAATATATAAAAATAGATTATTTGATATGATGTTTGCAAATATAATCGAATGTTTATAAGATACGTTCGTGTTTGTTCGTTTAGAAAACGAGCTAACGATCTAGTTCGAGTTTAGTTTGTTAAGCTAAACAAAAAAAAACGTTCATGAGCATATTCACAGGCAACTCAGTTTGTTTAATAACTCTAATCGTGTCATAATGAATAACAATACAATTTTACACTATCAATCATAAAAGATAACTCATTTATAATGAAAGAAACAAGTCTTAATCGAAAATATGTTATAACATTCGTTACAAATGAACCATCAGAAGAGTAGATCATGCAGGACCATCAGGGTATTTTTTGCCGTATCACTCTATCGGCCATCATCAGCTGTAGGACCGTCCACTTCGAGAGGAAATGATACGATCTAGAGGAGATGTTGGTACATTCCTGTGCAACCACGTGTTCGGTACTTTTTATGGCGATGCTTACATGACAGTCTTTCTATTGGCCATGTCCTACAGAGGCGAAACATAGAGGATGGCATTTGTTTGGCATGTGGGGAGACCTTAGAAACGATGCGACGCATGATATTTGAATGTGAAATGGCGGACAGGGTTTGGCGGGCGTCGCCATTTTATGATCTTTACAACGACCGTTCGGCTCGCTTCCTTGCGAGTTTTTCATGAGGTTGTTTGAGGAGGAGGGTGTCCAGGATGTGGCGCGCGTTTGTATGGCTAATGTAGGGGATCTGGAAAGCGCGTTGTTCTGCGGTGTTTGATGATCAGGCGGTCTACATCTCTGCGGTATGTATGCGATCTCTGGCTACTTCGGTTGAGTATATGAAGGCCTTGGAGAGCTTTCGGGTCTAGGCTCCGGAACATCATTTACCAGACCGATGGTTGAAGCCTTCGACGGGTGTGGTTAAAGGGAACGTGGATCATCGATCCACAGGCGGGTTCAGTATAGGGGTCATTTTACGGGATTTGAATGGGCTAGTCCTTCACTCTTTTGCATATCATTTTGACCTGAGATGGCCCGGTTGCATATATAGAGCTTAGGGCTATTTTTTTGGCTTTGGAGGAGGCGGGGCTCTTAGGGATTCAAAGACTTGAGGTAGAGAGTGATTGTTTGGCGGGTATTTTGCGTCTCCGTCAACCCGAGGAGCGGACCTCACTACTTCATGGTTGCTTAGTTCGAGATTGTTTGGCCTTTGTGCCTAATTTTGTCTTTGTTTCCTTTACTTTTGTTATTTGTAAGAAATGTCTATCGTATCTTACAAGTAGGCATGGTTT
>JAOBSW010000283.1:0-65313 GCA_026214975.1 Gentiana macrophylla | reverse complement strand
AGATGACTAAACCCACATATGCAAGAGGTGGTGAGGAAAGACGTGGTAAAGATGCTTGAGTTAGGGATAATCTCACGCAATCTCCGACGGTGAATGGGTGAGCCCACGCGCAAGTCGTGCCTAAGAAAGGAGGCATTACTGATTGAGCTTAATGAAAAAGGTGTGCCTATTCCTACTCGTTTAGTTCACTGGTCACGTGGTTTGTATTGATTTTCGCATGCTAAATGATAAGACTAGGAAAGATCATTTTCCCTACCCTTTATTGATCAAATGCTAGAGCGTCTAAGTGGTCATGCATTTCTTGCTTTTGGATGGTTTTAGTGGCTATTATCAAATTCACATCGATATACATGACCAGGATAAAACTACTTTCACATGTCCGTATGGCACCTTTGCATTTAGAAGAATGCCGTTTGGGTTGTGTAATGCACTGCGACATTCCAACGATGCATGATGGCCATCTTTCTTTGATATGATAGAGCATTTCATGGAAGTTTTTATGGATGACTTTAGTGTTTTTGGTGATACTTTTGATGAGTGTTTGTCGAACATTGATAAGGTGCTTGCGTTGTGAAGAGACAAACTTGGTTTTAAATTGGGAAAAGTGTCATTTCATGGTAACGAGGGAATTGTTTTAGGACATAAGGTATCGGGGAAAGGAATAGAGGTCGATAGAGCAAAAATAGAGGTAATTTCTAAGCTTCCCTATGCCTCTGAATCAAAGACTCTACGTTCATTCTTGGGACATGCGGTTTTTATCGTAGATTCATTCCAGAGTTTTCCCCATTCTGCTAGACCTCTTACTCTTCAATTGATGAAGGAGCCCCTGTGTTTTTGATGCGGCATGCCTAGATGCTTTTCAACCCTTAAGAAACTTCTTACTTCGGCTCCAATCTTAGTAGCACCTGATTGGTCTAAGGGTTCAAGTGATGTGTGATGCGAGTGATTATCTTGTGTAGGAGTCATCCTAGGTCAAAGATTGACAAGTTGTTTCGCCCTATCTACTATGCGAGTCATACCATGAACTCGGCTTAACAAAAGTATGCCACAATCGAAAAGGAACTTTTAGTCGTTGTTTTTGCTTTCGATAAGTTCGGTAATACTTGGTTGGATCGAAAGTCATAGTTCACACCGACCATCTTTGCGTTGAGATATCTATTTGCCAAGAAGGATGCAAAACCACGCTTGTTAAGATGGATTTTACTACTTCAAGAGTTCGACGTAGAAATTAAGAATCGAAAGGGGTGTGAGAACGTAGTAGTGACCACCTCGATGGGATGGAACAGGAGACAAGAAACACTCTATTAGGGTTGAAATTGATGATCATTTTCGGGATGAGCAATTGTTCGTAGTGGATACGATGCTCCCGGTTAAAGAGAAAATTTCTGAGAGAGAGGAAAGAATGGGAACCCTTGGTATGCACCTTTTGTTAATTATTACGAGTGTGGATTTGTAGATCCCGAGTTTGATGAAAACCGAGAAAAAAAGTTTTTAGTGAGGTAAACCGATATGTGTGGGAGGATCCTTTAATTTTTAGGCTATGTCTTTGATGGAATCCTGAGGAGATGTGTTGATGACAGTGAGATAGTGAGTATTCTCTCGTTTTGCCATGATAAAGAGGCTGGTGGCCACTTCTCGGGCGAGAGAACAACATTAAAGGTGTTACAAAGTGGGTTCTATTGGCTCTTATTTTCAAGGATGCATATGCTTATGTTAAGATGTGTGATGCCTGTCAACGCTCAGGAAGGATTTCCAAGAGAAATGAGATGCCCCAGAAACCGATAATAGTGTGTGAAGTGTTTGATATATGGGGATTAGACTTCATGGGACCATATCCGTCTTCTTTTGGGAATCAGTACATTCTTGTCGCTTGTGATTACGTTTCAAAGTGGGTTGAGGCAATTGCTTCACCCACTAACGACAAACATGTAGTCATAAAATTTCTTAAGAAACATATTATATCCCGGTATGGAATACCTCGAGCAATAATCAGTGATAATGGAAGTCACTTTGCTAATAGAGATTTCAATAAGCTTTTAATAAAGTATGGGGTCACTCATAAGTTAGGTACTGCCTACCATCCTCAGACTAGTGGCCAAGTAGAGGTGTCCAATCGGGGAATCAAAAGAATCTTAGAGAAGACAGTAAATTCTAACCTTAAGGATTGGTCAAAGAAACTAGATGATGCGCTTTGGGCACACCGAACTGCGTTCAAGACACCAATAGGTATGTCACCCTACATGCTTGTTTTTGGCAAAGCCTGCCATCTCCCCGTAGAGTTAGAGCATAAGGCCTATTGGGCGATTAAGAATCTAAATATGGATGACGCATTAATCGGTGAAAGAAGGATGGCCCGATTAAACGAGTTAGATGAGTTTCGCTTTCAAGCTTACGATTGTTCGGCGAAATATAAGGAAAAGACCAAATTGCTTCATGATAAGTTGATCAAACCTCGTATTTTCAGCGTAGGTGATGAGGTCCTTTTCTATAATACTCGCCTCCATTTATTTCAAGGCAAACTTAAGTCAAGATGGTCAGGACCATATACGATGATACGAGTTTTCGACTCAGGAGCCATCGAGGTAACACATCCGAAGCATGGAACGTTCATCACGAACGGCCTTCGTCTAAAAAAGTATAAGAAGTTACCATTCGATGAGGCTCTTGAGATTGTGCATTTGACTGATCCCGAGCCTTAATAAATCGTTTCTGAGTCTCCGTCGAGCGAACGACGTTAAACAAAAGCGCTACCGGGAGGCAGCCCGATAATAATAATACTAAAGATAATTTGGATAAGCCTAGTCTTAATGAAATGTAGAATTTGTATGAAAGATGAACACAAAGCACAACCAAGTCTCAGGATGAATGTTTGAATTTCATTAAGAGGGAATGATTAGGTGGTTATCCGAAAATCCCGATGGAGAAAAAAGATAAAAATTCAAATGTATCATTTCTTGGACTTAGGTTATTGAATCCTTGAGGATCTGGGTATAAACGACTTAATACTCTTTCACACATTTTATGATCTAGTCTGTTTCAAATTTCTGGTCATTGTAGTGTAGTGGTGAGTATTCCCGCTTTAATAAAACTGTGTGTAATAAAAAATGAAACTAGGAATAGCTGACATGACTACGATATATGATTATGTGATACTCTCTATGATACGTATATGCTTAGATGTTATGTGCTTTACCCGTGTGGGTTATTTTTTTCCATCTAAAGCTATTATATTGCCTATCGAATTTTCTGACGTGACAGGGCCATTATCTTATTATTCCCATATCCCTATTGCATACTTTGGCACGAGGACCATGTCCCGTGTTGGCTTTGTTTTGTTTGTTTTGTTACAGGGATTCGGGACGTGCTTTCTCATGGCTGTTACGGGATTTGATAGCATCTTTCTGCCAAGTTTATAAGCTAAGTTCTCTTCTCTATCTCACTCAATATGTTTAAGGATAATGCAAAATCGTAAGTGGGGGGTAGAGTCGAGGATGGTCTAGAAATGGCAGTAAGTGTTTAAACCCTTAGTTGTTGATCTTTTTCGAGCATTATTTAGTTGATTAAAATAATTTTTATAAGGTATATATTTCATGGATTTAAAGATGTAATGATCAAATTGGATATGTATAACCAACGTGAACCGTAAGTGCATTGTAATTCCAAATATATTTGTGTAACATGAATTCCTTGTTCACGTAAGCCTTTGATATTGAAGCGAAAATTTTAAATCTATATCATTCAAAGATCCTAGTGGTTATTCTAGAGACAATAGCAGAACTTAGTACCTAACTTTTGAACATGTCTTGTGAATATCCAAGGTTTGAATGTGATAGAAAGAATGTCAAAATAAGATAAACTATATATATGTCGGTTGTAGCTACCAATGATTTGAGTGCGGTAGGCGTTATCACGAAAACGTCCTATACCACTATGAGGTTTAAAAGCTCCCGATTGCTGATGATTGTAGTCCAAATAGGGTGTTATCACGAAACATCCTATTCTTTGGGAATGAGGGCATAAGCTACACATGAAAACAAAAAAAAAAAAAAAAAAAAGTTAGATAGGTATTAATGTATTCGATCTCACCTCATGACGCTTGCAAGATAGTCGATTTTGGCAATGAGTTCGGATATGTTAGTATTCTATGAAAAGAAAAAAGAAAAAAATAATAGAAAAGAAAAGAAAAAGTTGGTTGAAAACTTAGTTATCTTCCACTATCCCCAAGATAAACTAAATGATATGCATTAGGGATTATCCTAATAAGTACACGGAGGAATTGTGTGTGGAATTATTCTTCGCCATACCTAGGAAAGTTGTTAGGATTATCTCGAATGGATACTAGTGCGTTTGCTTGATTTATTCAAGAGAGGATAGTGGAAATTGAAAAGGCTTGTCACACACACACTCTGTTATACTGATTATATTGAGGTTAACGCCTTGGTTATAATTCTAAAGGTTATATCATTTGGTTGTTCCTTACATCTTATCTTTTTATGAATTTTTCCTTCAATTTTATTTTATCGCTTGTTTTGCTCAAGGACGACCAAAAGCTAAGTGGGGGGTTGTGATGACGGAAAAATTCACCGTTATTTTTATAACTTTTCAACCCGTTTACGATATCATTTAAGTATTTTTATATCGATTCGAGTCATTAATTCCTATGTTTCATCTAAATATGTTAGTAGTAGTTATTATATAAAATATCGTATTTTTAGCGTGTTTTTATAGTTTTTGTACCGGTTTAGTAACGGTGTGTGTCGTGAGATTCGTTTGGTATTTTGGTGGTTTATTGCGAATTATAGGTTAACCAAAATCCCGAGTAACGACACGCTTTGAGGCCTAAAAGAGGTGTTTATGGGGATATAAGAGTGTGCCATGCCTTTTAAAAGGTCAAGTGGATCGGTGGTTAGTAAGTGTCACTAACGATTTATATCTTCGACGAACCAAATGGCCCATTAAAACGGCATTTTCTGAAGAGGTGGCCTTAATGAAAGTTGTAGATATTTGATAGAGCTTTCCAACACATTTTGAATCATGTTAATTAGAGGTCTACAACTCAAGTTATGACCAAGTGGCTAATCGATTCGTAATAGTAAAAATCCCGAAAACGACACGACATACGAATGGCTCATCAAAACGGCGTTTTCTGAAAAAGAATCCTTCATGAAAGTTGTAGATTATTCAACGAGATTTCCAATGGATTTTGAATCAAGTCAATCGGACTTCTACAACTCAAATGGTGGTCAAGTGGCTAATTGATTTGTATTAAGGAAAATGTCGCAAACGACACGTAATGGGAATGGCCCATCAAAACGACGTTTTCTGAAGAAGTGTCCTTCATGAAAGTTGAAGAATTTTCCGAGAGCTTAATTTTGACGTTTGAATCATAATTATTGGAGGCCTACAACTCAAGATACGAATTTTACAAGTTTTAATCGCATAATTATCAAATATCGGTGCGTCTAGAAGATGATGAGTTGTTAAACTCATGATGAGACCGGACCGGTCCGTATAACCACCGGCCTGGGCCGGCCTTCAACGTTTTTCTATATATATGAGGCCATCAGCAGAGCGAAGGATGCACCATTTTTATATATATACACTCTGTGTATATATATATATATATATCTATCTCCCTCGTTTTTTTTTTTTTTTTAGTAACGGCCTTATGCCGAAATAAATTTGGTAATAGTAGTATCGTTGTAATGCTCGGGAAATTATCGGTAGCTCGGTGTGGCTGTAGTCGTTGTAATGTCCGGAAGAATACGAGATCTGAATCAGCAGCTGTAATCGGGTAATTTTATATATATATGGATCTAGTTCCTTTCATCTTCTTCATCTCTTTTCTTTTGTATTTTCATCTCGTTTGGGCCGTATACATATATATATAGATATATATATATATATGTTTTATATAAATTAATTAAAATACCGTTGTAATAGTATAATTATCAATAGTTCGTTGTTTCGATCTTTTATTTACTTTTACGCATTTTACTTACATTTTTTATTTACACACTTATATATATATATATATATATATATATATATATATATATATATATATATATATATATATATATATATTACTTTTACGCATTTTATTTACATACTTATATATATATATATATATATATATATATATATATATATATATAGTATATTTACTTTTATGCACTTATATATATTATTAGCTATATAACTATATATCTATATATATAAATATATATATATACTTATAAGAAAATGAATTCGCTTTTACTTTCCGTCGTTAATATAATTTCCGTTAATCATTCCGTTATTATCGCCAAAATGAATAGCTAAACGTACGTATAGTCGAATTATGTAAAAACGAGTAAAACGCATGCAAGGGGGATTAAACGGGAGTTGTGTAGCGCGTAAAATAATGTTTTAATGATTAATCCACGTCCTAAAACTTAATCTGAACGTCTTTGAATTAAACTGATCATTTAGTTCACTGTCACACATATCGAACCTATAAATGTATTTTGCGGTGAGATGTGGGAAAAAGCGGTTTTAGGATCGTTATGTAGATTCGCCTAGTTGTTAGGACCGTTTCCAATACAGAGGTTTGTCATCGTTGTTCGAGCGACTCTAAGAGCGTAATCATGTTAGGTTAATCGGTTTTCTAAAGGAAAATTAATTAACTTCACATAGGGTGTTGAGTGAGAGTTGTTCGAGATCTTAACACCGAATTGGGAGTTGGCACCCGTGGATGTCGTTAAAATTACTTGTGGAAAGGAAGGTTGGTTAATACACGCTCCTTGTCAAGTCTTCCCTTAGGGGTAAAAATAACTCGTTGGATCATAATTGGCTATACCTTTTAATAACTAGAATCGCAACCGTTAGCTAATTTTTACTTTACACTAGTGTAATATCTCTCCACCGCAATCTTGACCTAAACCAAGTTCTACGTCGACTTTGGTACTTAAACGTTGTTCCTGTGGATTCGACCTTGCTATCACTATACTCTTCGTTGATTCGATACTCTGTCGGTTAAAGTTAGCAGTTAGTTATTTTGCTATCACTGAGTCTGACAAAGAAAAAACGGCTTTTAGAGCCGCTGGAGGATTGTATTATTATGAAATGATGCCATTTGGGTTAAAGAATACGGGTTCGACCTATCAGCGAATGGTCAACAGGGTCTTCAATTCACAGATAGGCAGAAATATGGAAGCTTACATAGATGACATGGTTGTTAAGTCCGCTGGGGACGGTCACGCCGCTGACCTTCAAGAAACTTTCAACAACGTCCGAAAACACTCGATGAAGCTGAATCCGGCCAAATGTACTTTTGGTGTCCAGGCAGGCAAGTTTCTGGGGTTCATGGTTAGTCGTCGTGGCATCGAGGCTAATCCAGAAAAAATTCAAGCTTTGATTGACATGAAAGAGCCTACTACTATCAAAGAAGTACAGAGGCTCTATGGCCGCATCATTGCGCTAGGTCGCTACATATCAAAATCAGCGGAGAGGTGTCTCCCCTTCTTCAAAATTCTCAGAGGTGACAAAAAATTTTCATGGAACGCAGAGTGTTCGCAGGAATTTCAAGCTTTAAAAGAGTATCTAGGGAAACCACCCCTTTTGGTTAGCCCTATAGAGGGAGATGTGCTGTTTTTATACTTAGCGGCTTCGGACCGGGCTGTTGCCGCCATTCTTGTCAAGGAGGCTGGAACCCTCCAAAATCCCGTTTATTATGTAAGCAAGGCTCTCAGTCCGGTGGAGAGTCGTTATTTTAATGTTGAAAAATTAGCCTACTCGCTTGTTATTGCTGCCCGCAAACTCAGGGCTTACTTTACCTCACACACGATAGTTGTCTTAACGGATAGTCCATTGCGTCAAATATTGCATAAACCGGACCTTTCTGGTTGACTTCTCAGATGGGCTATCGAAATCACCGAGTTCGACATACAATATCAACCTAGAAAAGCTATCAAGGGTCAAGCATTACCAGATTTTATTATGGAGACAAGTTTCAGCTCGCCACAACCCAGTTCGCCTTTAGCCCATGAGCCCGCTGTAGCCAAGAGTAAGCCAGGTCAATGTTGGTACTTATATGTTGATGGGGCATCTAATCGGAATGGTTGTGGGGCCGGAGTAATTTTGATGGAGCCCGGAACGACAGAGGAAATCGAAAAAGCCTTAAGGTTCGAATTCCCGGCCACAAATAATCAAGCCGAGTACGAAGCAGTTATAGCCGGTCTCAAGCTAGCCAAGGAGTTAAACATGGAAAATGTGGAAGTCTTTTGTGATTCCCAACTCATCGTCAACCAAATCTCAGGGGACTATGACACACACTGCGGTATTCTCGAGAAATATGGTGAGATTGTTCGGCGATTAAGAGTTGGTTTCAATTATTGCAAGTTCATCAGAATTCGAAGAGAGGACAACGAGCGAGCAGATTATCTCTCCTAACTGTCGCTCAAAGAAGAAATCGCAGATCCTTCAATAATGATAGAATATCCGGTTTGCACCGCTATCGAAGAAACACAAATCATGGAAATCGACACACCAAATACGCCGACTACATGTGTTGGATCGATGAGGTTCAGGCTTATATAGAAACAGGCACCTTTCCTGACGGAGCGGATAAAATTCGTGCACTTAAGAAAAGAGCGGCCAGATATATTGTGAACAACGGAATACTCTCAGAAGGTCCGCAACAAGGCCTCTTCTGCGATGTGTTCGAGAGGAAGAGAGCAAGACAATCCTTATCGAACTTCACCAAGGAGTGTGTGGGGGACACCCCGCTAGCCGCTCTTTGGCGCAGAAGGTTATAACCGTAGGGTATTATTGGCCAACAATTCTTAAAGACTCAGAAAAATTGGTCAGAGAATGTCCAGAATGTCAAAGGCACGCGGACATCCCCCAAATACCATCGGTCGAACAAAGCATCGTGACCGCACCCTGGCCTTTCGACATGTGGGGACTCGATCTCATCGGACCATTTCCACCAGGAAGAGGTGGATGCAAAGTTATCATAATAGCTGGATTACTTCACAAAGTGGATCGAAGCAAAACCGATGGTCAAGATAACCGCCAAAGCGGCGAGTTATTTTTTACATGATCAAATTTTTTCACGTTTTGGCATCCCGCGGGCAGTGGTATCAGATCACGGTCCACAATTTAGGAAGGAATTCTCAAATCTTTGTGAGGAATTCAAAGTTAAACACTGGCAGTCGTCCGTAGCTTATCCTCAAGGAAACGGCCAAGCTGAGGCCGGCAACAAGCAAATAATCAAGATGTTAAAAAAGAGCGTGGATGACAGGATAAAAGCAGGAGTGTGGGTTGATGAGCTACCCGACATACTTTGGGCACTCCGCACCACGATAAAAACACCTACGGGAGAAACACCTTTCGCTCTTACCTATGGATCAGAGGCCATGACTCCCGTTGAAATGGCTCTACCCAACATCAGGGTCGCCTTATATGACCCTGCGGACAATTTGTTAAACAGGCAGATCGACTTGGATCTAGTGGAGGAAAAAAGATTGGCGACATATCATCGACTCGCGAACTACAAGCAACTCGCTAAAAGACAACACGACAAGCGAATCCGCGATCATTCATTTAAGGTCGGGGATTTTGTTCTTCGAAATAGAAAGGCCACGGGCATGGAGCCAAATAAGGGCAAGCTAACAGCAAATTGGGAAGGCCCTTATCAAGTGGCGAGGGAGATCGAAAAAGGGTACTACATGTAATAAATCGGTTAGGGTTATGGCTATCCTCTCGTTTACGACGGGAGTGGTTAGGCTTTCTTACTTGCTTGTAATCTTCACTCAACTAGCGGGATGAGTCGAAATTAATAAAGCCCGATTTTACTTCTTCTCTTTTAAGCATATTATTGAGTATACGCGGGTAGAAATAAAATCTGTTCGGGTAAATACGGGTAAATTTAAAGCGGTCACGCTTTTCCAACAAACAAATTATTTCTATTCAAATGGGGGAATATCTCAAAGGTGAGTACGCACGAAATCACCGTGGAATCTTATCTAAAACAAGGGGGCCGGATATCGGACTCAATTTATACAATAAATTCGAGCAAAAAGCAAACATACATCAGAAGCGGGCAAAAAACAAAATAATGTTGGACAAGGTGCATGCTAGTTATTACAGAAGCAAATGTGCAGACAAAAGTGCGGAAAAGAAAAGAGTTGTACATATGCGAAATCAAAATAATGTTTTACAAAAAGGGAGCACAAATTTAAGAATTCTCAGGCCGCATCTCTTCATTATGGACATTCTCTTCACGGAGAGAATGGTGCAAAGATCGATCGGCATTTGTCTCGGACTCGATGACTTCTACCGTCGGCTCAACTGCTTGCTCTGCCTCTCCCCCCAACTTGCTCGCCCTCTTCAGCTCTCTCTCGCTTCAGAGCCAAACGCACACGCCCCTCGGTTCGCCTCAATCACAATGGGGGCCACCCAATCGAGATCACACTCTGGAACATAGCGCCAAGCTCAATATCGAGAGAAGGGTATGCGGTCATGAAATTCTCTTAGATAATCTGAGAAGGGATGAGTGAGAATCCATTCCTCTAAGACATCAAGGTCGGGGTTACCACCGTCATGAGCCAGGACGCACCTCGCGATGTGATAAAACCCTTGGTCATACCCCATCATAAAGCCATCATCATTAGCGACCTTGATCTGGCCTTCAACACTTGAGCCTAGATCCTTCAATTGTTTCCGCAAGTCCGTACACACTGCTTGCTCGGCCTCCCAATGAGCTTGAGCCTCCGATATTTTCTCGCTTCATCTCCTCCATGGTTTTGTCAATGCACTTGCTCGCCTCCACGAGCTCGAAATTAATCCTGTTAGTTTCAAAGCAGTTGTGATCTCGACTTTTAGTTCTCCGCCTCACCGCGCTTAACCGCCCACGAAGACCGGCGGACCACGGCATTTGCGGCACCAAGAGCTTTACTGTTTTCGCCCGCTCTTTTACAAATTGACTCTCAGCTATGGTGTATCTGTAATCATTGACGAACTGTGCCAAGCCGGTGCAACCTAATGGAGGAAAAGTCAACGGCGGAGTCAATATTGACTTGAGAAAAGCGACAATAAAAAGAATGAAAAACAGAAACAAGAAAGGAGGTTTACCATGCTCACCGTGGCGCCGTATAAGCTCCACAAATCTTCAATACTCCCGAGAAAGGCATGACGGGGATCAGTCTTATCCGCCATCACAACCACTCGTCCGCTATTCCGCGCTCTATCTCCATCTGGATATCATTAGGGATACCCCATCCGAATGACTCGTGAGGGGCACATCAAAGAATACCCCTTGAAATTGTGCTCGCTGGGCAGGTCGAGAGGTTGTTGCCGCATGAACTCTTTATCCAACCAGCGGCGGGACAACCTCTAGGCCCAATAGGAACTCCAAAGAAAGGGAACCACTATCTTCGTGTCCTTGCAGATGCTACCTCATCGGCCACGAGTTTGCCTTGATCAACAACTTTTTCTTTACCTTTATCAGTTCTGGTTTTATTGAGAGGAGGAACCTCCTGCACGCCGCTATCATCTCCCGCGGGCTCAATCTCTTCAACGGCAGCCCTCTTCTTCTTATCACCCGCAGGCGGCTTTGTCAGAGTGGTCTGCTTCATGGTTTTGCTCGCCGCGGTCTTCTCTACCAAGTGCGGCTGGGTTGATTTCACGACTTTAGCTCCAGAGGCTCCGGCCGCCGTCGTCTGTAAGTCAACCATGGGGAGGGATGTTTTGATCCCCTGTAGCTCGGCGGCCCTCTTCACCTCGCCAACGCTCTTTTCTTTGTCACCGGTCGTTGCGCCGAACTAATTTATCCATGGTACTGCGGGGAACAAATGTTTATTAGCAACCAGAAGATATGAAAAGAAACGAATTATAAAAAATAAAAAATAAATAAAAAAATCCTACTCGGTGCTCGCATATTAGGATAACCGCCGCAGATTTCACATTGAGAAGGTATGAACCTGCCATGGTGACACTCGCCATACCAATCAGGATGAGTAGGAAACGGGTCGACTACAACCAAAGGATCGCCGATGCCGGCTCCAGAAAGTCCGGCCTGTCTGAGATAGGGCTGGCCAACATCTAGCAACAACCTCCAGTTAAAAGCCCGGGCTTGAGGCTCACTTTTGCGGGTATAACCCAGATCGTCTTTCAGCTTGGAGATAAACTCATCATCGTCAGATTGAGTTCTTATCTTGTTCAAGTGCTCAGTCTTGACCGAATTCTCCGCTAGCTTCTCAAACGGCCAACCTACCCGGGACTCCACCTTCATGCATCTTTTGTCCCAGTCCGCCACTTTATCAGGGAGATCGAACAATAGACGGGGCCGACCGTGGCTTGATCTACTACGCAGCTGAATTTGACCAGCCGCACCCTTCTTGGAAAAGCCATAAAAATATAGGAGCGCCGCCATCGATGGTTCACGTCCGCTTAGCCTACTGATTATGATAAAGGACATAACCACGCGGACTACTCCCAGGCTAAGGTCGCAAGGCATCACCTTCAGTTCCTCCATGAACTTAACAAAAAAATGGATCGAAGGGAGGTCTGAGTCCGGCTGCAAAATGATCATAGTGCAACCACAGATAGTCTTGCTGATCTCGGCCGCAGGTCCAGGACACGTTGGTCGCGCCCATGCTGACAAAGCGATAGTCCGCCGAGATATCGTACGCCCCCAGCGCCAAGGTATAATCTTCTCGATCTTTGAACTCCTTCCATCGAGATATAAGAGCACTGTCTGCTCGCTTTTGCTCTGTGAGCTCATTTTCAACCGCAGCAGACCTTTTCTTGGGCGCCCTCTTCTTTTTTCGGGCTCTCGTGGCGGTTTCTTTTTCACAACAATCTTTGGAGACTTTTTTGGCTTCTCCGATACCACAGCGGATTCCACGGCTTCCTTGATCTTACCGCTACGTTCAGCGGCTCCAGGTTTTAAAACTCTCTCCATCCTGGTGAGGAGATTGCTTAGTCGTTTGGTCGTCATCTTCTGGGCCAGATTCTATGTTAGTGGGTCCAGGGTTTGGATTTTCTTCCATCTCTTCCTCGTCGCCGCTAGAGCTAGTGTCCTCCATGCTCACCTCCTCTGATCCGTAACCCGCTGCGGCTCTAGCCTCTTCGTCTGATTGTGTGTGATCTGATGACATTCTGGAAAAGAAAAAGGGCAAGGTGGATCAGTTTATCACCCGGACATGGAAATCGGGTCGAGGTGAAAGCAATCACACCCCGACACCTCGCCCTTCCATCTTCCTTAAACAGATACAAAATCCCCAGAAAAACCCCAAACCTTTGCCCAGAAAACCCCCAAATTCTCAGAAAACCCTAAATTCAAACCCTAAAATACCCATTCAAATTCAAAACCAAAAACATATATGGAGGCAAAACACTAGCGATCAAAACATACATGCATTGGGGGTATTTTCTGGGAAAAAGAGGCACAAGATCGCAAAGGACATCTTGGGCACATGGCATTCATCGAGAGGAAGAGGTAAAATTGCAGAGGCAAGAATCACAGATTCACCCATTTTGTAAGAAGAATGGGAGAAATAAAGAGCATAATCAAATCAACAAACAATGAAAGAGTAAAATTTCGCACCTGATTGATAATGAAGGTGATAAAGTGTTGAGCTTTGACTGAAACGAGCACTCGCCGGAACCTGCTTGCAATCGCCGGAATTTCCTTGCTTTATCAACCGGAAATTTTTATCAGAGAGAAGAAGGGGGAAAAGTGGAGGAGTTGAGGGTAACTCCTCTATTTATAGAGGGAGAATTGAGGGGGAACGATGCTTGGGATTCGAAATTCAAATGTAATGATGACAGGAACGGTTATCGATTTTTCTCCGCCAATCAGAGCAAAGGACGGTTCCGTTCCAACCGCCGTGTCGAGCACGCGGATCGGTAGCGTGACGTTTAGGTGTACCGATACATCCGTTTACACTTTCCAACCGTTCAAATCTCTTTTGACGATCATCACTTCTCTGCGGAATAAGCGACCTCAGCGTATTATTATCTTCCAACATTATTTCAAGCGGCTAGCATCAATCAATACCAGCGTGGCTTATCCTCGACAAAACACCTTTGATAGAGCGTTATCACTTAAATAAGCCCGACGAGAGCGTTGTCGGCGATTAAGCCTGTTTCACGCAAAATGCACAACAGATACAATCGTAATTAAGCACGCGATACTAACACCGATTCAAGCCCGATGGAACATTATCGGCGATCAAGCCTGTTACGCTACAAATGCACAAAGACATAGCTAGTGGTTTTCACCAACACCGGTTCAAGCCCGATAAAGCAATATCGGCAAGCCTCATCACGAAGCGACTACAAAGGAGCTTCACCTAAAGCCCTTCTTCAAGTTCTACTCTCCGCCTTGGCGGACACGCCAGGCACAGAGTAGAGGGCCATTGATATACCCGGATTGGAGTGGAGACCTGTTCATCCATATTGGGCCTACAATCTTGGCCCATCAACACAGATAATGAGCTTATACCCTCACTGGTCGCTGCCACCAAGCTTCTTCTAGCCGCTAGCTACAACCGGATCATGACCGCCGACAGTAAGCCGGACCCATTCTCTCCATGTGATTCCAACCTATATACTCAAGGCACAAACGAGTCCGCTACTCGCTGCCCGTCACGCTTATCCAGCTGGCCAATCCAGCTGGCAACACTTTACAGCTGGCTAGGACACTTGTACTGCATGCATGCTTAACTTAGCTATATACTCTCAGTTGTCTTGTCGATGAACAGTAAACCGACTTACCTTTATCGCCTATATATATAGGGGATCACATTGTAATGGAGGACTCTCTCTCAAGCTTTAAGCTATTAATATAATACAAGCAGAAACTCTGCCAATTTGTCGACTAATTCACTTGTTCATCACAAACACTCAAACCGCCACTGCTGTTCTTGATCACCACCGTGTCCTCACCGTAGAAATCACACATCACAGCCTTCTCAATCTCAGCGGATGCTTCTACACTTAATGACTGACTAAGCTTCGCTAGCACTGCTTTCTCTACGTGCCACTGACACAAAAGATTTTTACATGTTGGAAATACTGTGCGGATGGCAGACATTAAAGCTTGTTCTTTGTCGGTAACAATCACTTTAACCGGAGTGTCAATGGTGATAAGTGCCTCGTGAAGCTTTCGTAAGGCCCATTCGTAACTCAAAGTTGTCTTATTTGCTGGAAAGGCAAAACCAATTGAGAATGTCATGTTGGTAGAGGTGACCCCAACAATCTGTAGAAAGGGAAACTTATACTTATTTGTCTTGTAAGTATAATCGATCTAGTACACATGTGGAAAATTCTTCACCAATGAGAATGAGTCCTTTGGAACCCCAAACACATGTGTTACTGTTTCTTTATCTTGTAAGTAACGAAAAAAGACATCCTCTTCACGAGCCTTGTAAAAGACCTCTTGAATTACTGCCTGATTGTTTCTCTCTAATTTTTTCAACTTCACTCTTTGATTGTAGATTGTTTGCACAGAAGATGCATTCTTTCATTCCTATCCCTCAATGCCTTGAGTATATCTTTAGGGCATGCTCCTCTCTTCGTCAAACTCTTAACAAGGTCTATCTCGTCTTTTGACAAACGCCCCTTGAATGAATGTCCCAAATCTGAATTGTTCAAATCATGGTTGTGAAAACCATTTTTCACACTCACCCGCCACCCGCCGACTGCCTTCTCACTCTTCAATAACAAAAGGAATGGACACCCACATTTTTTTGAGAAAGTATTCCGGGGCTTACCTTTCCCAACACCTCCATCCTTCTTCACATAGTCCTTGCGTGCGTCGCCGCCCCATTCACAAGCGTATTTCACATAAGGACTTCGACCTTCTGAGTAGTCTGACTTCCACCTGATTAGTACAATACTAATGTTGCTTGCAACTTCTTTCATCCATTCAATAGCTTCTGTGTCAGTGTTGAATACCTACACATGTGATTATTACCAACAATTAGCGATCGTGGGATTAAGTTTTCACATCTAACATCACATCGGCGAATATATAATTACATGTTCAGTAATTAATGCCTCCTTAATTACATGATAGTGTAAAAATTTGATTAGTTATCGCCTCCTTAATATGCGTGCCAAAGTCAACGGTGACTTATATTTTGAATTTGGAGGTAGTATATATATATATATATATATATATATATATATATATATATATATATATATATATATATATATATATATATATATATATATATATATGTATGTATACATGACACAAACAGACACACACATTTACACACATACACGTGCATATTTTGGACCGGAGGTAGTATATATATATATATATATATATATATATATATATATATATATATATATATATATATATATATATATATATATATATATATATATATACATGACACAAACAGACACACACATTTGCACACATACACGTGCATATCCGTTTGTGCTAGTATACATATACATAAGATTGGAAATTAGTGTAGTCATTCATTATCCAAGTTACGGTGATGTTTTGTTTGTTTGGATCTTAGTGTGATTTTGTTGAATTTTCGGTTGTTAGATGTTTAAGGTACGGCGGTGCCATGACGGGAGGAGTGATGGAGATGTCGAACGAGTCCAGCGAAACAACACTGAAATACATAATCTACAGGATGCCTCACTTCCGGCTGAGGCTTTACCAAGCTGCTGAGTGGAGAGATGAACAAGAGAACCTACAAATCCTCTACGAGCTGTCCTATAGGACCTTATTTCTTGCAGGAATAAGGAAGGCCATAAAATCGTGAGAAGGAAGGAGTGGAATCGAAAACAACCTGCACTACAAAGAACATCGCTTTCGGTGTAGGCTTTCACCGTAAGGCAGAACGGAAGTCGTCGATGTTATTGTCGTTGTTCGTTCTTATTTGTGTTATGCGTTATTAGTTATTTCGTCGCCGTCGTATTTGGTTAGGTTACATTGTCAGGAATTAGGCATATGCATATACTAAGCCATTAAATTATAAAAATAACACTAAGGCAATTATATACATATACTAAAGATCTGAAATGATAAAAAGTCTAAACGCAATTATTATATTAAATATGATACTAAAGACTCTAAAAGGAAAAACCTAATTTTCACATAATGAGTATATAATCTATTAAACGAATGATAATGTGAAAATTCTTAGTATACTTTCATAATCATTTTCACATAATTAGTATATATTATACTTAATATATTACATACTAATTATGTGAAAATGATTATGAAATCATAGTAAACATTATGTGATAACAAAAAATTCCTTTTCTCAACAAAATAAAAATAAAAATAAAAAACCATTATTGTTGGCGTTAAACCTGTTTTTACGCCATTATTATTGGCGTAAACACGGTTTTAACGCCAATAATAGTGGCGTAAAAACAGGTTTAGCGCCAATAATAATGGCGTAAAAACATGTTTAACGCCAAAAACTGGTTCATCGTCTTCATCATTCTGTTCATCACAATTTACACATCAATTTACATAAACTTCATCATTCAACACAATATCCCTATAACTTAATACTCTTTACGCCAATAACAAACAATCTATCGTAAAAGCAGACAGACATAGGCGTTAATTCAGCAACTAATAATCATATTCTTCATGAAACTCAAAACAACAAAAAGTGCTGGGTTAAACTGAGATGGATGTTGCAAAAAAACAAAAAATAGTTACCCATGCCGAACTTCCTTGATGGAGCAGCCTCTTTGTTTGATGATACCAAACTTGAAGATTAAGCACAGGATTTTGGAGATTTTGTTTATGGTTTTTGGTTGAGCTAAGATTTCTTTTGTGGTAAGCAATTCACAGATAAATAACATTGAAATAACGGGGACTTGCCAAATAACTGATTATTGGCGCCACGAGCAGGGGCGGCTCCACCCACAAGCTTGTGGGTGCGGCCGACCCCCTAAAATAATTTTTTTTTTTTTAACAACAAATGAGATTTTTTTAATAAACGCATATCTATGTATAATCGACTTTATTTTTATGCATTGACTTCTATTTTTTATCTCATTCTTTCTATAATTACATGTATGAGAGGTAAATATACAAATATATGTGTGATACGGGAAAAAATTGATAAATTTCCGACCCCTTTGTCAAAATTCCTGCAGCCGCCCCTGGCCACGAGAGCCATTTTACGCCATTATTATTGGCGTAAAATATGTTTTACGCTGATATTAATGGCGTAAAATAGGCTCGTTACGCCAATAATCAGTTCTTTGACAATTCAAAAATTCACCCTGTTATTAACATCGTAAAGATCATTTTACGCCACTATTATTGGCGTAAAATAGGTCTCGTTACGCCAATAATGAGTTGATGTGCAGATCATGATTGGGGTGGTTTTACGCCACTATTATCGGCGTAAAATCAGTATTAACGCCAATATTATCGGCGTTATACCTAAAACCGAATGTGATCTCTTTTGCAACTTTAATTCCAAGAGGGGGGACAAAGCCCGATTTTCCAAAATCTCCAATATTGTGCATCTTATTGCCTTGGAGTTTGGAGATATATTGATAATGTCATGATGAATTTTGCATTCTTTTTGTAGTGGGTGGGCATGCAGCATCTTTTTCATGCAATTAGAAAAAAAGCACGAAAGAAAAGAAAGCATGAATAGAATAAGGATGTGAAGGCCAACATCACGGACAAAATACATGCATCTTAAAATAAACGACGTCCAATAATAATAATTCTTTATGTGGTTTATCAGTTGTGAAAAAAGAAACCAGGTGGGAAACCAACAACTTACTATTTATATAGCACATTCTAGTAGATTTTGACTATATTCTACATACTATTCATGGTTTATATGTTGAATATTTTATTATATATTTTGTCTTTTCCATGTTATTGTCAACAAGTTATGAGAACCACGTGGCAAGTAAGTTGGAACTTCCTCATAAGAGAAAAGAATAGAGCCATTAAAGGCTTTGGGGTTATTTGCATTTGCGCCTTTAATAAGGCCTCGAAGTGAAGCCCTTTGAGGCTACCATGTAATGTAATAAGGCTCTCGAACACGAAGCACTGGATTTTTGAGGTGTCTATACCTATAGACCATTTACTGATGTCATCGTAGCCTCAGATGTCTACTTTAAGTGATTGAGGAGCCCACACCAAAAAATTCGTCGTAGCCTACCTCTCGCACTACTTTGGCTGGTTAAAGCCCTCAAAGGGTTGAACAATGAGGCCTCAAGCCCGTAGATAGTTGTTTTAGGTCATGCATAATCATGGAATGTAGTGATGGACTTGCAAAATCTGTGACTTGATGCCTAGAGCGCATATGTTGCGATGTGAATTCGACGGACGGTTAAAGGTAATACCGACATGTGGAAGACGATGGAAACGGATAAACGAGCCTCCATCGACTATTGATCAACTTGTGACCTGACTTCTTGGGGTGCAGCTTAGACTCCTAGCCAACCCGTGATTGGGCTCCTAAGATACTCGGGTGCCCACATATCTACGGCTCCAGATCTGATAAACCCAAAAGAACAAAACCTCTCGAATCCACAAGATTCACTCGAAAAACACCATAAAGGCGATAATTTTATTTATCCTGCAAAAATTCTTTCTTTCTAAAAATACAATATCTAGCCTTCATACAGGCTTTAGTGTTGCCCTAGGGCTTTCCATAAAATAAATGGGCCTTAAATTGGGCCAAAATATAAAAATAAATACCAACTCCTTAAAATAATAACAAAATTTTGTGATAAATAATAAAAAATACATAAGGAAATAATAAAAATAATCTAAATCAAAATAATAAAAATACGAGCAATCTGATGTGTCCGGCCTATGCAGATCCTCATCATTCCCTCTCTCTTCGAGATGATTCGTCCTCGAATCAAAAAAATATAGTATAATGCACGTCAAAGTACATGTATTAGAGTCAACACACTTCGATAAATCATAATATGTTTTCTTACAGACAGAACCATTGTAATTATAGTTACAAACAAAAATTTCCAGTAGAATATACGAGATTGTGTAAAATCAAGAATTTAATGTAAGAAAATAGTAACTGAAATTGTTTTCTGACATGACATATTAACATTTCGAACCCGTGAAGGCAAACATGAAAAAGAAAATTAGTCCATACAGGTTCGAAAATTGAGACAAACATGAGAAAGAAATAAAAAAGAAACTTGAAAAATAAAAATTGTCAATGCAAGTCTCGAATTTGCGACTTTCAACACAAACATGAGAAAGAAAAAAATGACCCATGCATGTCTCGAACTTGAGACCTACAACACAAAAAAAAAGAAAGAAAAATAAATGTAACATCGGACCTTCAACACAAAAATTAAATTAAAAAAAAGGATTAATTGAACAGAGACCTTCAATACGAATAAAACACGAGAAAGAAATAAAATATGAGGATGAAACATGAAAAAAAAAAAAAAAAAAAAAAAAAAAAAAAAAAGATACCTGAAACAAAAGCCCAATCTTGGTTTGAAAATTGATGCAAACAAGGAAAAAAAAAATATGGCCATGTAGGTCTCATATTTGTGACTTTCACAACTTAAACATGAGAAAGAAAGAAAAAAAATGACCCATAAAGATCTCGAACCTTGGGACCTACAACACACAAATGAGAAAATATGAGAATGAAACACGATAAAGAAATAAATATAAAAAAAATTAAAAATTAAAAACCATAAAAAAAAACTGATGCAACATTATATATGCCCTTTGCCTCTTTCTTTCACAAGATATCATCTTGTGATACTTCAAGCCCTTTCAAATGACTGGGAATGATCACAATATTGTGATGGTAGACGACAACAACTCCCGGAAGCAGATTTGGAATTTAAAAGGACCGGCTCTAGGTAATTTTCTGTTATGGACTATGAAACATGAGGCTTTACCAGTTTATGAATTTCTTGCTAATAAACACCTTATCCCTTCCCCGAACTACCCCCTTTGTGATGTGGAAGCAGAGTCTATTTTACACGCCTTGAGGGATTGTATATGGGCAACACAAGTGTGGAGTACTTTGGTTCCTATAGACAATTGGACAGCGTTCTTTGGAGCCCATAATATTGACGATTAGATAAATAGTAATCTTAGTCGGGGAACCCGATCGCATTTAGGATCCTCGGAATGGAAATATATGTGGAGAGAAGCAGCGTACGACATTTGGCTTTGGAGAAACCGAGTTCTACATCAATCAGAGGAAGAGAGACCACCGGCTTTCGTGTTTGCATCACAGACGGTGGAACGGGCGAAAAATTTATGACTCGTTTGGCAAGATCTATAGCATCTATTTAGTTCCTTTCTTTGTTGTTGCTCTTTGAACCTTTGAACATTGACACGATGTTGTATTGCTTTTATTATGTTTAAGAAGGAATAAAATGCTACGTTTTTATAAAAAAAAATGGGAGTGTAGGTTTGAAAATTGAGGCAAACATAAAAATGAAAAAATGGCCCGTGCAGGTCTCGAAGTTGCCACTTTCAACACCAAAATGAAAAAGAAAAAATGGTTAATGCAAGTTTCGAATGTAGGGCCTAAATATGAGAAATAAAATATGAGAATGAAAATGAGAAAAATTTAAAAAAAAAAAAATACATGAAAAAAAAGAAACCAAATCTTGGTTTGAAAATTGATGCAAACAAGGAAAAAAAATATGGCCCATTTAGGTCTCGAATTTGTGACTTTCAACTTACACATGAGAAAAAAGAAAAAAATGTCCCATGAAGGTCTCGAACTTGGGACTTACAAAGCAAAAATGAGAAAAATATGAGAATGAAACACGAGAAAGAAATAAATATAAAAAAATAAAATAAAAAAGAAATAAACAGAAAAGAAAAATGGGAGTGTAGGTTTGAAAATTGAGGCAAACATAAAAATGAAAAAAAAAAATGGCACATGCAAGTCTCGAAGTTGCGACTTTCAACACAAAAATGAGAGAGAAAAGAAAATGGTTAATGCAAGTCTTGAATGTAGGACCTAAATGAGAGAGAAATTAAAAAAAATGACAATGAAGAAGAAAAAATGGTTAATGTAGGTCTCAAACCTAAGACCCAACACAAAAATTTGAAAATTGAGGCAAACATGAAAAAGAATATGTATATATATATAAACATTCGAAAGGGAAAAAACAATCCATGCAGGTCTTGAAACTATGACCTATAACGCAAGACCTACAGGACCTACAACGCAAATGCAGAAATGAGAAGAAAAAAAAAGTAAGCAAGGAACACATAAAATGGCCCTAGGTTTCAACACAAAAATGAGAAAGAAAAAAAAAAAAAAAAGGTTGATGCAGGTCTCAAACCTAGGACCTACAATACAAAATTTTGAAAATTGAGGCAATCATGAAAAAGAATATATATATATATATATATATACAATCGAAAGGAAAAAAAACGATCCATGCAGGTCTTGAAACTAGGACCTACAAGGCAAGACCTACAGGACCTACAACGCAAATGCAAAAATGAGAAGGAAAAAAAGGTAACCTATGAACACATAAAATGACCCATGCAGGTCTCGAACTTGCGACCTTCGCGTTATTAGCAAGACGCTCTAACCAACTGAGAAAGAAAATTGAGGCAAACAAGGAAAAACAAAATGAGAAATGACACATGCAAGTCTCGAAGTTGCGACTTTCAACACAGAAATGAGAAAGAAAAAAAAAATGGTTAATGCAAGTCTCGAATGTAGGACCTAAATGAGAGAGAAATTAAAAAAAAAATGACAATGAAGAAGAAAAGAATAGTTAATGCAGGTCTCAAACCTAGGACCTACAATACAAAAATTTGAAAATTGAGGCAAACATGATCAAGAATATATATATATATATATATATATATATATATATATATGTATATATATATATATATATATATATATATATATATATATATATATATATATATTTCAAAAGGAAAAAAATGATACATGCTGGTCTTGAAACTAGGACCTACAACGCAAGACCTACAGGACTTACAACGCAAATGCAAAAATGAGAAGAAAAAAAAAGTAACCTAGGAACACAGAAAATGGCCCTAGGTTTCAACACAAAAATGAAAAAGAAAAAAATGGTTAATGCAGGTCTCAAACCTAGGACCTACAAAACAAAAATTTGAAAATTGAGGCAAACATGAAAAAGAACATATATATATAAATATTCGAAAAGAAATAAACGATCCATGCAGGTCTTGAAACTAGGACCTACAACGCAAGTATATATATATATAAACATTCAAAAGGAAAAAAAAAATGATACATGCATGTCTTGAAACTAGGACCTACAACGCAAGACCTACAGGACTTACAACGCAAATGCAAAAATGAGAAGAAAAAAAAAGTAATCTAGGAACACATAAAATGGCCCTAGGTTTCAACACAAAAATGAAAAAGAAAAAAATGGTTAATACAGGTCTCAAACCTAGGACCTACAAAACAAAAATTTGAAAATTGAGGCAAACATGAAAAAGAACATATATATATAAATATTCGAAAAGAAATAAACGATCCATGCAGGTCTTGAAACTAGGACCTACAACGCAAGACCTGCAGGACCTACAACGCAAATGCAAAAATGAGAAGGAAAAAAAAGGTTAGCTAAGAGAACAAATTAAATGGGCCATGCAGGTTCAACCTTCACGTTATTAACACGATGCTCTAACCAACTGAGCTAATTGGCCACATTTTCAATTAAGGTAACTGAAATTGATTTGTTAAAAGAAAGATTCATTTTTCGAACATGCGAAGTAGGCTGAAAAAGAAAAATGGTCATGCGGGTTAGAAAATTGAGGAAAACATGATAAAAGAATGAAGAAGGAAAAAAAAATGGACCATGCATGTTCGAAAATTGAGGCCTTGCAAACATGAAAAGAAAAATTGTCCATGCAAGCTCTAAATGTGAGGCAAACATGATAAAGAAATGAAAAAGAACCATGAAAAAGAAAAAAATTGCCCATGCAGATTCGAAAATTTAAGCAATTATGAGAAAGAAATGATTCAATGATGGAGTCAAGAATTCATTTTTTAAATGGGTTAGTTGACTATCTTTAAATGGTCAGGTGAGCTATATTAAAAACTGATCGTGCTGAGCTGAATTATATAGGCTTTTTGGAATATTTAAGATAACAACTGAATGGACTTAGTCACCCTAAGTCCACTACTTGGCTACGTCCTTGGTAGTGAAAAAATACATAGAATTGAAAAGAAAAAAATGACCCATGCAGGTTCGAAAATTGAGGCTTCACAAACACGAGAGACAAACATGCATGAACGGAGCTATATAGTGGGTTGGGAGTGAGCCAAGCCCACCCAGCCCAGTCCCCTTTTATTTATTTAGAAATATATATTAACTTTTGATAATTCATATTGGCACAATTAAATTAAATTGCTAATTACATTAAATTTTTTGTAATCGTAATGTTAGAAGGTATTTTATGATGCCAATAAAACACACCTAAATTAATTTTTCATTTTTTAAACAGTTTACCCACCTTTAAATTTTACTCAACGCAACTCAATTTTAATCACACTCTCATCTGAATACTCATATTAAGTATCAAATGAATTTTTTTGTTGTAATTTTATGAACTTTAAGAAATATTTGCATCGTAAAATAACATTATAAATAATATCACCCCACTCCAGTATAAAATCTTATGAGTATCGAGTGAGTACTATTGTCATATTTTAAATGTGTAAGAAATTTTATTATAAAATAACACTGTAAATAAATTTAGACCACCGACCCGATACTAAATTCTTGCTCCGTCCATGCAAACATGATAAGAAATGAAAAGGTAAAAAAAAAAATGGAAAATTAGGTATAAGGACACAATCTGGAATATTTTTAAATAACATGACAAATTTACATATTTTTATATAAGCGTAAGGACAATGCATAATTTTTATAGCGAGAAGGACAAATAAGTGAATCCTAAAATCGGTGAATCTCCCAAATGAATCCCAAATCGGTGAATTTTGACAATGAATTTCGACGAAATAATCCCTAAAATTAGTGAATTTAAACAATGAATTTTGAAAATTAGTGAATTTAACATGAATTTCGGTAGTGAATTTAAATAATGAATTTGAATACAAGTGAATTTAAACAGTGAATAAATAGTTTTGTCGCTTTATGCAAAAGTTTCAAAAGATCTGTCCTTCTACTCAATTGATGAAATATTTTTGTCATTCTCCTCATTCCCAAAAAAAAATGGCCGAAATTGAGGTAATAATAAGAAAGGAATGGAAAAGAAACATGAAAAAAAATTGAAAAATAAATGGAAAAGAACCATGTGAAAGAAATGAGAAATGAAAAATGAAAAAGAAAGATAACTGAGGCAAAATGAAAAAGAAGAATTGGCCCATGCAAGTTCAAAAATTGCATCTCTCGAACCTACAACTTTCGCATTATTAATGTGACATTCTAACCAACTGAGATAATGGGCCTTATATTTTGATAATAGTTAAGTTATAATTTATGTACTAGTAATGTGAAATAATTGTCGATTTTTTTAGGGGGTTTTAATGGCACCATTTTTTTATTTTTATTTTTTTTAATTTCCGGCACCCTTTTATTTTAAGCACTAAAAAAATTACTTAGGGCAATACGATTATGTTTTAGGAAAATAACGTCAGTGGCACGGGCGTTACTATTGAAAACTAAAGTCATTGTCACAGACGTCATAGTATAAAAGTGTCACTACTCAATAACGTTAGATCCACTGAAGTTATTTTTCAAAAGGAACATCGGTGGTATCGATGTTCATAGTGTTATGCTAGAAGCAATAAACAAAAAAAACATGTGTGGTGTCGAAAGTAGAAAAAGATAATCAAAAAAAGATGTTAGTGGTGTCGAAAGAAACTCTTTCTTTAATCTGCGTGAAAAGTAAAATTAGGATTTTCTATAAGAGACAAAAGGTAATTTACTAAGCCAATAGTTTGTTCACATATAATGGGCTTTTTTTTTTTACAGTATTCAGACATATTGGTGTGAGTGTGACACTCTCAATTATTTTTGGGATATTATTCTTAAAGGGATGGTAAACAGCTAGCCCAAAGAAATTTACAATATTTTGCTACAAAGTTGATGTCACATCACACGTATATTTGGCTTATAGACACGGTTAATAGCACCATAATCGATCTATTCGGATATTATTTTTAGAAAAATTTCGACTTTGTAGCTCGACCTCTAGAGTCGAGTTTTGTATATAAATTCGACTCTGGAAAGGTCATCATAAAAGTTGAAAAAAATAAAAAGTTATGCGTTATTATTTGCGCCACAACCATTTTTCCTATTACACCTTACCTACCGGTGCACCACACTATTTTTACATAATCGACCCTATGAAAGACATTCATATATCCAAGAATGGACTTCCTGTAGAGTCGATTCAGAACCGACATTGAAAAGATCGATTCTTGACTCTAGAATCGACTTTCACAGGATCAATTTCTCGTGTGGTACACGTAACCATGTTTTAACAAACACTCGATGATATTCAACACCATAAAAAAAATAATAAATAAATAAATAAATAAAAGAAAAGAGCACACTCAATGAAGCACGTATACAATTACTTTGCTGAAATATAACGCGCATAATGTCACCCAACATCATTACCAGATTTAATTAATATGAAGGACGTGGATTCAAATCCCTGAGACCGACTAAGATATCATTATTTATCACAAGAACCCTACTCTACAGTTTGACACTTGGAATAATTATATATAATTATTATTAAAAGGAGGAAACAAATCTTTCAGAAGTCGGATGGTTGGAAATAAGTAGGTTACTAACGACTATGTCTCATATTATTTGTGTGTGTTGAGCTTTTAAGTCAACAGTTGGTTACAAATCACATCTTTGTAATATTCAATTTGAAAAGAGATACATACATACAGAAATAAAGAATGAATCACAAAGGAACAAACACAGAATTAACGTGGTTCACCATCGTTTTGTTGGCTATGTCCACAGGTGGAAACAAAGAATTATATTATCACAAAGTATTTATAGTACTTCATCCGTTCTTAAAACCGAGTCGATTCTTTAAAAGATTTATTCTAAAATAACTAAGGCGATTACATTTCCAATGCAGCATTTATATTGTTTTTCCTACATCTACCCTTATTTATTAAAGGATGAGAAAAAAAATACAACATTGTATTAATTATAAACTAAGGGTTTTTTTTGGTCATTTTGGCATTCAAATTAAAGTATTAACTCACATCCTTAATATGCGTGTTTTTGACAACTGCCTCAGTTATTTGATAACAGAGAGAGTTTGATCATGTGAAACAAATTTGATGTGTGAGTTATGTAGTCATGTTGTTTCATGTTCAATGCTCATGCTGTGATACATATGCACGGTAAAAACATGAAGCACTTAAGGTCATTGGCGGGTGCTAATGTTATGTCTTGTTAAATGTTTGTTGAGGTTAGAACAACCACGTTTTCGAACATCGTAGTAGTTTTTCACTTTGGATTATAGCAGATTTTTTTAAATTTTTTTGTCACTCAATTGGAATTCTTACTTAGTTGGGTTTTATGATCTTAAATATGACTGAAAAGATCTTAAAGTACATATTTAGATAACTGACCTTTTTAGTGTCAAAGCAAATATCCTTGAGCTGTTTGTGTAGCCTTAATAATTAATTTGGTTTTATTTGGATACAACAAAAGATTGCAATTTAAATAATGAAAATCATATTGATATGCTAGTTGTTTAAATATATCTAAGATAACAAATCGTATCAACATCATCATTGTCTCTGTATATGTTTTTCTTGCATCTATATGAACTCAGTTTGACATCTTAAATGGGAAATGATAATATTGTCATGAACTTATGTAATATAGAGTACGAGAGATTAGTATACCAGGTAAAAACAGAGTTTTGTATGTTCTAGCACTATTTTACTATTGCCAAAAACTAATTTGCTATGGGTTATTAATCCGATCCGAATTGTCTTTGAATCTATATTCTGGTGCAATTTTACAGCGGTAGGCCCCGATGGAAGTACAGAGATTGGTCCACAAGTATTTATTCCTGTGTATATATACCAATTGCATATATACAGATACTTATGTTCTCCATCTTGTTAAGCATTAGACTGATTTTAAACTATGGTATGCTATGTATAGACTGGTTCGAGCTGATTGTATATATTTCCGATGAGAATGTACGAGCTCCTGGTTCGGATTCAGTTGAGATATAATGATCCAATGATCTGCATAACAGAATATGGTTAGTATTGTATTGTTTTTTCTCCCACCTGGAACCAGACATTTTGAAGATTTACTCAATCTCCTATACCGATAATGAATTCCTACATGTAAATGCAGTGGTGGATGAGTGAACAACAATGGCCTAACGGTTTCAGAAGAACGTGAAGATCCAATAAGAATAAAGTATCATCAGGACCGAATCATCTAAGTTGGTGGATCATCTCACATTCTACTAGTAAGATGTTTTTCACATAACTTATTGTATTCATGAATTGGTGTTTTAAACTTTTGCAAAAAAATAAAAAGCTATACAAAAATCTATGGTGTGAGACTGATGTACATACAAGTTCTTTTTTCATGCATTTGTGCTTTCAATAAAATACAGTACATGTTTTAGATATTTTGTTTTTACCTTCATGTGCTTACTCTTGAAAGTGTGAGTAGTCATGTCACGCTGAATCACATTTAGTGACTTTTTTTGGTTGATATGTTTGGATTTGCTTTAATTAGAACATCTTCATATTAGTTTAGCTTGTCCGTCCAGGTTGAATCAAGTGGGCCGTCCTGTGAAGCTTGACTCTAAAGTCGAAAGGAGAGCTTATACACCGCAGAGCAGGTCTCCCTAACCTTTGTGATATAAGTTATTTTCGTACGTAAAGTTGGACAAAAAAATAGTGACTAATAGTGTTTTTGTTTGAATTGTAAAACAGATCAGAAGAAGCTGGTCTTCGATGATATATGTTAAAGACTTCAATACAACTGGGGATGATCTATGAACATGGGGTATGTTTTATAAAGACAAAGTGAAGGCAAATTCTTCTTTTATTGTATTGTCATAGTTATTTATACAATGTGTTTGATTTAGTAGGAACATGACATGCTTAGAAAAATATGTCTAAATGCATTACTTCTTCTTCCAATGTGATGGTGTATTTTGATTGTTGTGGTACTTGTTATTGTAATTTTTTTGAGTGGACTTGTATGGTATTGAGTTGTGTATCATTGAAAATATTTTGCGTATTTTGGATTTTGTATTATGCAAATTGTTTTGGTTTTATATAGGAGAGCATCAGTTTTTGCAATGGGCAAATGTTTTTTTTTATAAATAAAATCTTATCCGCGGCGCACTTTTGTATGCTGCTAAATCTTTCGATTTCGCAGCGCACATATCAACGATACTTTTAATATAACAATTGTTTTGGCGGCATTCAACATAAGCTGTGACTAACGGAATTTGCAGCGCGCAATGTAAGCTGACAATAATAGCATTAACGACGCGCAGAGGTAAGCTGTCAATAATAGCATTGGCAGCGTGCAATTGCATGCCGCAAAATGCCTTTCACTTTTAGCGGCATTGAATTATGCAGCGTGCAATGTGTGCTGCCAATTGCCATTTTGCACGCCGCTAAAAGACCTTTTTGTTGTAGTGTCAGTGCAAAAGGTTTATTGAGATGAGATCGTGTGCAATCAACGAACAGAAGAACAGATATCCTTCATCCGTCATGGCTAATGCAAAAAGAGTTGTTACAGATAGAGTGAGCTAAAACCCTAGAGGAAACGTATATTTGCCTTTTGGAAGTTCATTCTTTGCTGCTAGTGAAAGCTAAATCTAGAACAGTAGCACTGCTAGCTGTCATTGCTACCAATGTTTTAAGATCTTGTGATCTTGGAGTTACTGTTGTATCACCACTGCTCAATCTTCCTTAACTCGCTAAAGCTCGACATTTTTCCTTTAAATGGTCGGTACCTCTCTTCTTTTCCATAGTTTGGCTTTCTCATATCTGATTCAGCCTTTCCTTTATGTTGCCCATTGAGCTCAAGTTATACTTTCACTTCTTGTGACTGTGCTTCTTTTCATGGTCACCTGAATCAATCTTGCATTGTTAAACCTATAGTTAATGGACACAAGCTTGAAAGTCACCTTTTGGGTACCAAACCTAGACCATATGAGTTTCTTGGACTCACCACAACTATTGAAGAACGGTAGTCCACTGATCAACTCCTGATTGTGTGGTTATTGTGCTCTATGACTAAACATGCCTTAGTTGAAGTCATGTGATGTGGTAATGCCCATGAAATCTGGTACAATCAGTTTGAGGTCATGTTGGAATTTAAGAGTGCTTAAGACAAGGCTAAAAAAGGAATAAGGTCAATGTCAAACTATTTGGCACTAATGAAATCTTACTATGACAATCTAGCTAGTACATGGTATCCCATAACCAAACATGAGATCATCTTGGCTGCCTCAATAGGACTAGGAAGAGAATATGAAGCAACTATTGTCAACATATCTAGAATTGGATACTTGACTTCTCAACTCATGAGTGACTTCTTGTTAGGTTCACTCCTTAGGTGTTGTGTCAACCTTGTGAGGCACAACATCTGCTCAAGTTGTGACTTATCAAACCAATTCAAGTTTCAAACCAAGTTTTAGAGGAACTTTTTTGAGACTGACCTTCAAGGGCAGAAGTAGCTTTAGAGGTGCTAGAGGAAAATGCAGACGTGGCAAGAATACTGATGGTAATGGAATCAAGATGACTTGTCAAGTATGTGGGATAAGTGGACACACGACTACTATGTGCTAGAATAGGTTTGATGAGGAATTTAACAACACCTCTAGGAACACACAAAATAGATTTCAGCCTTCACAGGATTACTCCTCAATCCACTAGTGACATCAATTGGTATCTTGACATTGGTTCCATTAATCATGTGATAGCTGATCTCAACAAATTGCACTATAATGCTAAATAAAATGTAATGATACATTAGTTGTAGGAAATAGGAAATGGTGAGGCATTAGCCATTCAAAATATTGGTGCAATTTAAGTGCAATTTATATGTTACATTGTGCTACAACTAATGTATCATTACATTGGAATTTAATATAAAGTTTATATTATGAATGATCCTAGTTGGTACTACTCGTCCTTGAGAAGGACAATATAATGTATCATTACATTGGAATTTTGTGAAGCATATTGTTGACGGTGATTTTTACGATATATATGATATTATTTCGTAGCAATTTCCTTCGTGTTTTATTACTTTTTATAGAAAAGTAAGTGTTTAAAGGATTTATTGAGAGAATGCATATGAAATTGGTTTAAATGCAAAATCGAGCTTATTACGTTTTTTTATCGATGATTTTTCCATCAATATATATGGTTCTATGTTGGGGAGATTTTGCATCATTAAAACAAAAGAAAATTTATAAAACCTATACTACCATGCAAAACTACCTCCTAACCGGCCGAATACCGGGTAGTTGCTAGTAAAGTTGGATAAAATGCGGGTATCGATCCTCGGGAAAAGGGATGTTGAATCTAATCTAATTAATTCTTCTTTATTAACTAAACCTAAACCTAAACTAGAACGGAAAAATAATCGGACGGAGGATTGCTAATCCAAAGCCGTGAAATATAGTTCTGGACAAAATAAATAAAACTACATCTACGAAAACAAGAAACTAACGAATAATCGAACAAACATAAACAAACCATGATCAACCTATTCCCAACAACCATCACCCCACCGAAATCGATCGATAGACAAACATTCATTCATTAGTTATCTTGGATTATTATCTTTTCTAATGATGCGTTTCCTCTTCCGATTTATCACGCCATTAATTAGTTTACCTTCCGGTCTTAACTAGTATCGATACGAATCAAAGATATGGATTAAATCCTAATCTAACAACATTATCCCTCAACTTCCGTTTGTTGGAATAATAATTGTCAATCTCTCTCACGGCAATCTAACGAATCTATCAACTTCCGTTATCTAAATTCGATTAACATAAACCATACAAAACATGAAAGAGAACAAGAACACTAAATGAAATAAACACATGAAAAATCTCATCTTTCCGGTAACGGTGACATCCCTCAACTTCAATCTAAGATAATCTTGCATCGAATTAATTAAATTGTGGTTCTCTCGTAAACCTAGATATTTAACCTACGAACTTCCGTTATGTATAGATTAAAAATCTAATCTTTCCTATGGTGATCTAAACTACACCGACTTCCGTCATGCGGTAGCATCAACAAGCAATAATCTTCCGATATGAATTGCACGATAACAATTAATCATAGGAAAAGAAAGCAACTTTAATTTAAACTTACAAAACATCCAAGACTTGAAATTGAGTTCATTGCTGAAACAAGTTTCACATGCTCGTTCAGGACGACTTAGCTCATCCTCAGTTGCAGAAACATATGAAAAACAAAATAAAAAAAATAAAAGTGGCTCGGTCGACCGATCGAGAGCACTCGGTCGACCGAGCGTCCGGCTCCTCGATTCTCAAGGGGCCGCTCGGTCTCTGGGTTATGATGCTCATCGCTACGTATGCTTGCTTATATAGATCTTTGTTTAAACCGACTTAAGACTTAATAATTATCCTTTTCTTTTAAGGAATAAAAACTAAAACCCTAGTAAGGATAATTCCACATTTATCCCTTCCTTTTAATCCTCTTGGACGCACGTTTAACGTGATGGACGCCCGTCCATCGCTTCTGCATGTTGAACGCTCATTCATGTCCTTGGACGTTCGTCCAAACTTCTTCACTTCAACCAATTATTCTTCTTCCTTCCATCTTCTTAACGCTTCACCCAACCTCGTTTAAACTCCTTCAATGCCATGCAAACGTACCTACATTCATGATAACATCGTGCAAAATGTAATATCTCATATATAAAGATATTTATCTAATAAAATCACATAATTAGCCCTAATTTGCACTTAGACACTTTTAAAACTCATTTGCTCAATATTTCAATATAAAGCTCGATTTCTATGAAAATAATAAGAATATGGGGAATATTGACATAAAATATATCATTATAAAACGTATAAAATCACCCTTAACATTCTACATTTTGCACGCTTTGATTATCTTGTAGGTACGCTTGCATGGCAATGAAGGAGCTTAAACGATGTTTTGTTGAAGATTAAATAGAAGGATGAAGTTGCAAGATGAACTTGGGATTGAAGATTTAACTTAAACTTGGATATGGAGCATGCTGGACGCACGTTTGCCATCCGTCCAATCTGGACTGGCGTCCACTGGAGCTACTCAATTCAGGAAAGCATGATTTTTACCCAAACGGGCGTCCAGAAGAGTGGACTGGCGTCCAGGAAGAGCCAATGGATTCAGGATTGACAGATATTTGGTGAACGAGCGTCCAAAAACATATAGGACGGGCGTCTGATCCAGCTCGGCCCGACTCGAAGATTTTTGACACTATGGACGGGCGTCCACCACTGGCAAACGGGCGTTCGACCACACGCCTTTGTTTGAAACCGACCTAAAAACCTATTTATAGTCGCGTTTTTCCAACCACTAAACACAACAATTCGATCCACAGGCCGCCAGGCCGCCAGAAGCGCCACAAGCTGCGTTTTCCCACCATCATAAACATCTTTTTATCTTCTTTTTATTTATATGATTTGTTTTCCAACGATGAGCTAAGGCTAAGCCTAGAACGAGCTTTGTGAAGCCAATTCTCAGCAGCGTTTTGATTTCAAATCTTGGATTGTTTTGTGAGTTTTATTTAAATTTTGTATCTTTATTAACTTCATACAAAATTTAAATAAAAACTCACAAAACAATCCAAGATTCAAATCAAACGCATTCGAGAATTGGCTTCACAAAGCTCGCTTCTAGGCTTAGCCTTAGCTCATCGTTGGAAAACAAATCATATAAATAAAAAGAAGATAAAAAGATGTTTATGATGGTGGAAAACGCAAACTAGTGGCGCCAAGCGGCCCTGGCGCCAGGATCGAATTGTTGTGTTTAGGTTGGAAAAACGCGACTATAAATAGGTTTTTAGGTCGGATTCAAAGAAAGCGTGGTCGACGCCCGCTTGCGTGGGCTGGGCGCCCGTCCCATAATGTCAAAAATCTTTGGTCGGGCCGAAGCCGATCGACGCCCGCCCTATATGTTTTTGGCGCTTCGCTCACCAAATATCTGTCAATCCTGAATCCATTGGCTCTTCCTGGACGCCAGTCCACTCTTCTGGATGCCCGTTTGGGTAAAAATCATGCTTTCCTGAATTGAGTAGCTCCAATGGACGCCAGTCCATGCTTCTGGACGCCAGTCCAGATTGGACGGATGGCAAACGTACGTCCAACATGCTCCATATCCAAGTTTAAGTTAAATCTTCAATCCCAAGTTCATCTTGCAACTTCATCCTTCTATTTAATCTTCAACAGAACATCGTTTAAGCTCCTTCATTGCCATGCAAGCGTACCTACAAGATAATCAAAGCATGCAAAATGTAGAACCACATATATTGATGGAAAAATCATCGATAAAAACACGTAATAAGCTCGATTTTGCATTTAAACCAATTTCATATGCATTCTCTCAATAAATCCTTTAAACACTTACTTTTTATAAAAAGTAATAAAACACGAAGGAAATTGCTATGAAATAATATCATATATATCGTAAAAATCACCGTCAACAACTGGCCTAACAATTCTAATTCTACATTTCCGAATCGGTCCAGCCAGCCTTATCCGCAGAACTTCCAAAACTCTCAAGGCCCCTCGCACTCGAATGATATCCAAGCTGAATGGAGTTCCTTTCGGGAAGAGCAAAACAAAAACATCCAACTCATGATGAGCACAAACAAGAATCTTGAGAGGCAAATAGGGCAATTGGCTGAACAGTTAGCTTCTAGACCCCCAGGGCAGTTGCCCAGCTTCACAGAAAAGAATCCAAAGGGTGGTCAAGTTGCTCAGGCCGATTTGAATAATAGCCAATGCACTGACCCGGTACCTTCAATACCGTACGGTAGAGAAGAGGCCAGTGTGATGAACTTAAGGTCAGGTACTCAACTAAGTGGTCCCCCTCACCAGGGAAACCACTAACCCCTCCTGCCAATATAAGGCGAGGGGAAGTCGAGCACCTACGCTCCCTTGGTCGCAAAGAGAATACTCAGTGGTGATCCCCGAGAGGTGAAAGAGTTGGAAGTCCTCGGTGGTGAACCCCGAGGAATGAAGAATCAAGTGAGAGTCGAGGTCAACCCACGACTAGTAAGAAGAATGAAAAAGTGGTGAGGTGGAAGGACTTGGAAGACAAAGTCGTCGCTTCATCCTCGAAGAAAGTCTTTTACGAGAGTGAATTGAACAAGCTTCCATTTCCACCTAGAAAAAGCAACATCTTCTTGAATAAGGATAAAAGTATGAAAAAGTGCTAAACCTTCGAAAAATACTCAGTTAATCTTCCATTATCCGAGGTTTTGGTGGAGATGCCTAAGTATACTAAATTCATCAAGGATGTTGTTTCTTCTAAGAAGAAGTTGGCGATATGGATCGGTTGATTGGTGAGGATTGCTCTATGATCAATTATGAAGATCTACCAATCAAGAGGGTGACCACAGGAAATTTGTGCTCACATTGTTTGATGGGAGGCCTAGTCTTCCCAAACTCTTTATGTGACCTGGGTGCATCCATAAGCCTGATGCCATTGTCTGTCTACAAACAGCTTGGGTTAGACAATCTTCTAGAACCCACCACCATGAATCTTCAATTCGCGGATAGATCTTCCAAGAAAGCTGCGGGAATATTAAAGGGCGTGTTAGTTCAAATTGATAGATTTACCTTCCCGGTTGGTCGTGCGTTACGGACATAGAGAAGGATGAGAATGTCCCTCTAATTCTTGGAAGACCTTTTCTGTCTACAGCCAGAGCCCTCATTGACTGTGATGGTGGGCAAGTGACGATACGAGTTGGTGATCAAAAGGTGAGTTACAATGTTTCCAAAGCTAGCCAGAGACCCTCTGAAAGACCGACCGGCTTCTCCATTGACGATATGTCTGATGACTTCAATAATTTCATGGAAAAGCAAGTCATGGCTGTTGCAACTGAATACGAGCTACTAGTTGAGAAGCTGAATAATCATGGTGTGGTAAATCTAGAACAGTTAGAAGCTGAATTTGAGGATGAGTTGTTGAAAGGAGAAGCTTTGGTAGTAGGACCACTAAGTAAACTCAGAGATGTTGAGTTGAAAAGTGGAAATCTTAAATCAAGTTTGGAAGACCCTCCTGCAGATATGGTACTGAAACCGTTGCCTAAACATCTAAAGTATGTGTTTTTAAAAGAAGGTGACAAGCTTTCATTAATTATATCTGCCAAGCTGTCTCGATTAGAAGAAATGAAGTTGGTAAACGTCTTGAGGAAAAATGAGAAAGCCTTTGGTTGGCAAGTAGGAGACATCAGAGGGATATCTCCTGACATCTGTATGCATAAAATCAAGACTGAAGAGGGTGCGAAATGTGTTAGACAGCCCCAGAGGAGGCTCAACCCTCATATGCAAAAGGTGGTCAAGAAGGAAATTATCAAGCTTTTAGATATGGGTATCATATACGCAATCGCTGACAGTGAATGGGTATCCCCTACTCAGGTAGTTCCCAAGAAATGAGGAATTACTATTGAGAAGAATGAGAAGGGAGAAGAAATAGCATTAAGGCTTGTTACTGGTTACAGAGTCTGCATTGATTACAGGAAACTTAATGAGATAACAATGAAAGATCATTTCCCCATTCCTTTCATTGATCAGATGCTTGAGCGTCTGGCAGGACACGCATTCTACTGTTTCCTGGACGGATATACATGATATTTTCAGATACCCATCGATCCAGTTGACCAAGAAAAGACCACTTTCACCTGCCCTTATGGTACATTCGCTTACAGGCGGATGCCATTTGGTCTTTGCAATGCCCCAGCTACATTTCAAAGATGTATGATGGCTATCTTTGACGGGCTAGTTGAAAAGTGTATGGAAATTTTCATGGATGAGTTTTCGGTCTTTGGTCAATCCTTCGATGATTGTCTTGACAATCTTGACCAGGTCTTATCCAGATGTGTGGAAAAGAAATTAGTCCTAAACTGGGAAAAGTGCCATTTCATGGTAGATGAGGGAATAGTTCTTGGCCACAAGATCTCCGCCAAAGGTATTGAGGTAGACAGAGCCAAAGTAGAAGCTATCGAGAAGATGAGTTATCCTAAGAATGTGCGTGAAGTCAGAGGTTTTCTTGGACATGTCGGTTTCTATAGGAGATTCATTCAAGACTTTTCCAAGATAGCCAAACCCCTGTCTACACTACTTAAAGAAGACATTGTATTCGATTTTGATGAAGGTTGCAAGCAAGCATTTGAGGAACTTAAAAGTCGATTAATCTCCGCGCCGATCCTTATTTTGCCTGACTGGAATCTCCCCTTCGAGCTTATGTGTGATGCATCAAACTATGTTGTTGGCAGTCTTAGGACAGAGAATAAAAGGGAAATTCCAGCCAATCTATTACGCCAGTCACACACTAAATCCATCTCAAGTAAACTACACGACGACTGAAATGGAATTATTGGCCGTAGTCTTTGCTATGGACAAGTTTCGTAGTTACTTGTTGGGTGCTCAAGTGGTTGTGTGGACTGATCACGCTGCCTTGCGATGCTTGATGACAAAGAAAGAGGCTAAATTGCACTTACTACGTTGGATACTGATCCTACAAGAGTTTGATGTCCAAATTAAAGACAAAAAGGGCAGTGAAAACGTAGTGGCTGATCACGTTTCAAGAATGTTGGGTGAGGAAAAGGATGACCCTGACGATATATATCTTTACTTTCCTCTGGAGAATGTCATGCTTATCGACGGTTGTGCTCCAGATGTTCCATGGTATTCTTCCATCGTAAACTACCTTCATTCCCAATATCTTGATCCAGAATTGTCCTATCAGGAGAAGAAGAGATTCTTCTCTGATTGGAAAACATTCGTTTGGGATGAACCTTACCTCTTCAAGATTTGTAAAGATGGTTTGCTGAGAAGATGAGTTCCTGAATCTGAGCAGCGTGATATTATTGAGCAATGCCACAGTGGACCCACTGGCGGTCACTTTGGTCCTTGGAAAACCGTTGCTAAGATCTTTCAATCCGGCTTCTATTGGCCCACGATCTTTAAAGATACAGAAGCTTTCTGTAAAGCTTGAGATAGGTGTCAAAGAACCGGAACTTTAACAAGGCGTTTCGACATGCCATTGAAACCCATTCTAGAATACGAAGTCTTTGATGTATGGGGTATCGATTTTATGGGACCATTCCCATCATCTTGTGGAAATAAATACATCTTAGTCTGCGTGGATTATGTATCGAAATGGCTGGAGGCTCAAGCCACGCCTCACAATGATCATAAAACGGTCATGAAGTTTCTAAATAAAAACATCTTCGTGAGATTCGGGTGTCCACGCGCCTTGATTAGTGATGAAGGGACACACTTTTGCAACCGACCTTTGGAGAAAGTGCTTGAGAAATATGGTGTCCGGCATAAAACTGGCACACCATATCATCCTATGACTAGTGGTCCAGGTTGAAAGAAGCAACCAAAGTTTAAAGAAGATCCTGGAGAAAACAATTATGATCATAGAAAAGACTGAGTCTAAAGTTGGATGATGTCTTTGTGGGCATATCGAATCGCCTATAAGACCCCCATGGGTACATCACCCTATCAAATGGTTTATGGTAAACCATGCCACTTGCCAGTTGAGTTAGAGCATAGAGCGTATTGGGCCACGAAGTTTTTAAACTTCGATACCCAATCTTGTGGAAAACATCGATTGCAACAGTTGCATGAGTTAGACGAATTTAGACTTCAAGCCTATGAAAGTGCCAGGATAAGTAAGGAAAAGACGAAACTCCTTCACGATGCCAAAATCAAGAAGCGAGAATTCCATGTTGGGGAACAAGTTTTATTGTACAATTCCAGGTTACATCTGTTCCCTGGTAAGCTGAGGACACGATGGTCCGGTCTCTTTGAAATTCTCCAAATCATTCCTGAAGGTGTTTTAGAACTACGAGGTTATGGTGACCAGCCGTTCCGAGTGAATGGTCAAAGGTGCAAGCATTACATTGGTCAAGCCAAGGAAAAGCCTTTGATTGTTCGATTCCTCGATATCCTCGGGTGTGGTACTTCAGAAGTCAATAAATTTGACGAGTTTTCACCCGATCTGTTTTCTGAGGATGACGGTAGTGGTCCTTCTGAAGAAGTTCTAGCAGGTAGTTGGGACATGGAAGAGTTTGAGAAGGAGCAACAGTTGAAACGTCGTCAGAAGAAGAAGAAATCAACAATGGGGAGAATTAAACAGGTGTGGAAGGCAATTAAAGAATTAACCCCATGTATTAGATGTCGCTTTACAGCCACACTCATCGATCAAAGCCTACACGAGGTAGTGGCTGGCAGAAAAATTAAATGGCCTGATCCAGGCTGAGCTAAAAGAGTGTCGAGCTAACGACATTAACCAAAAGCGCCACTAGGGGGCATCCTAGATATCCCTTATTATATTAGTACTCTCTTTTATGTTTTTTTTCTTTGATTTAGTTTTTAGCTTAAGTCTAATTAAGATTTTTGTTTGAATCTGTTCAGTTTAGCTGTGCTTTTAGATATGGATTACGGAGTTCTACCACAGGAGTTTCCTTTCGTTAGTAGGATCCCACTTATCACTCTAGGTGACGGACCCGGAGGGACTATCATTTTGGACGTAGACTTTGATATTAGTACCCGCATCAGGAACGTTACATATGTTCTCATTGGACCCCGATCTTCGGGAGGTGGAGATTTTAGTTCAGAGGACCTGCAGGAGACTTTAGGACGACCGTATACAATCCTCAATGATCCGATGCTGACTGACTTGGCGCTAGTGCTGCAAGCTGAGCATTTCCAAGGAGTGGATGTTGCTGGCGAGGACTGGGCTTTACAGGACGAGAATGATTTTCCTCCTACTATTGACATGCTCCGCCGTCTGATCCGGATTGTGGATTGGGCGGAGATTTACGATGACTAGCGTCGTTAGGCCGTTTCGTCGAGCAAACGACGTTAAACAAAAGCTCTCGGTGGGAGGCAACCCACTATTTTCTAGTGTTTTATGTTTTGTTCTAGTTTTCTTTTGGATTATGGAAGTTTTATTTAGTTTTAATGAGAAAATGCAAGTTGGAATTTGAATTGAATGGAAATTATATAGTTTTGCTTATTTTCTGCATTGGACGTCCGTCCATAGTGATGGACGCCCGTCTGGTTGTTTTTCTTTGCGAACGCTCGTCCATTCCCAGTGGACGCCCGTCCGTCCTTTGAAAATATTGGACGAGCGCCCAAATTTCTTGGACGCCCGCCTCACGAGATTCCCTCCAACTCCGTTCTAAATTTGAAAACCTGGACGAGCGTCTGAATATCTGGACGCCCGTCCAGTTCATAGGATCTCCAGATAAACGCCCATCCAGTTTCCTGGACGCCCGTTCGGACCTGCGTCTATAAATACCCTTGCTTCCCAAATTGATTTCAAATCAGATTTTTCAAATTGCAAACCCGACTTCTCCAACCTTTTTGCCCTAAAATCCTTATTTCTAAACCAAATTGAGCGATTCAAGGCTCTATCAACAGCTCTCAATCCCCTCTTTTCGATTTTTCACTCCAAATCCTCCAACAAACAACATTTAATCGGATTCAGTAACCTTTATAGTCCGACCTTTTGAAGAAAAAAATTCAATTTTTGTGTTCGATTTGGCATTGTTTGGACTTCTAATCCTCTTTATCATCATCCCATCATCCTATTTGGTAAGTTTTTATCCACTTTTCAAAGGTTATTTCATTTTTTTTTAGTTCGATCTTCGAGTCGACTCTTTTGTGTGAATCTTCCCTTATTTGTTTTTTTTTCTTTTGTTTTGTTTTTGTTTCTTGTTTTGTTGATGATTGGGGTGATGTTGATGGATCATGGATGGGTTGCATTGTGGTTTTGGTGTTGAATTGGTTTTGAAATCCCGTTTGGACGATAAACGGGTGGTTTGTTTGAATTGTGGTTTGGGATTGTTGTTTGTAGACCCTTAGTTACAATGGTGCGTAAAGGGGCACAAAAGAGGCATGGCAAGGGAGTTGCAAGTGAACCAAGTAAGAGGCCAAAGGTCGTAGACCCTGCCTTAGTTGATCCTAACCGGGGTGTGCTTATAAGAGAACGTCTTCATAGGTCTACACAAGCTCCATCTAGAGCACCACTGCGTGATGAGTCTGACTCTGGTTCGGATACTGATGATGTGCCTTTAGTGAGATTTCCTAGGGGTGAACGGAGTGGTGAGGCATCTAGGCCTAGACAGGAGGAAGCAAGTGAAGGGGTTGAGCCACCTAGACAGAACGTTAGACCCCCAGTTCCTATGACATTAGCTCGTCGATTCATAAACCCTAAGGCTCTTGATGTGTACAATAAGCATTATATAGCCCGAAAAATGTTAATTGAGAGGGCTGTTTTAGAGACTCAAGTTGATCCTTTGTTTGTGAAGTTATTAAAGGATAGGAAGTGGGGGGCATTGATGGTAACCCCGACGACTCCGGTTAATGCCACATTGGTTCGTGAGTTTTATGCCAATTGTTCGGAGACGAATCTAGAAACCGGAGTAGTGACGGTTAAGGGTGTAAAGGTTCCGTTTACGTCTAAGGTTATAAACAAGAAGTATAATTTTGTACCTTTTGAGGGGTTGGACTACAAAGAAGCAATAAAGGCCAAGCAGGATGCGGGAGAGGATCCGTTGGAGGATTTACGTTTGTTGGTGTGCCCGAAGGTTCCGTGGACACTTAGACCGGGCGGAGATAGAAAGGAGTTGGTCACAATGAGTTGGACGGAGGATTGGAAGGTCCAATGTCGTTTTGTTCAGAACAGGTTGTTACCAAAGAACAACCTGACTCATTTTCACATTGGTGACCTCGGGATGTTATATGCATTGAACTTCAAGCTGAATGTTGATGTAGGACAAGCAATGTTCGACGAGATAGCCACGAATCAGAAGGTCTATGCTAGGTGTTTGATATGTCCGCATTTGATCCACAGTCTCTGTCAAGATGGTAGGGTTCCCGAGTACAAGACCGATCACAAACCGAAGAATCCAAGGTACTTGCAGCGGGAGAAAGTGAAATCTTCTGGTCCGGCTGAGGTTGAGGCAGCACATGAGCCTGGTTCATCTTCGGCACCGCCTCCGGCATCTTTCCTTCCGTCTTTATCTCCCTCAGTCCGGATGAGGTTGAGTATGGCTAACAGTATACGGAACTGGATGGAGGATATGAGGACTTCACAGAACAATATCTTGTCTATCCTACGTTGTATGTGTGAGGGCCGTCCTCTGAGGGACGACAGAGTCTTCAATCCCAGCATTATAGATTACGTTTATTCGGATGAGATTGAGCAAGCCATTGCGGATGTTCTTCATGATACTGAGTCGTCTTCTGATGAGGAACAGACTGACTCTCCTACGGGTGGAGCACTTCCTGCTGATGATTCTATGGCACCGGGGCAGACCTGATGTTATGTTTTTGATTCTAGCTTCTATTTTTTTTTTTTCTGATGAGATGCTTGTATTTTCCTACTACTTTTTCCTTACTTGGTTCATTGTACTTTTCATGTTAGAGCATCGCTCGGTTCGTTGATATGTTTTTCTCGATGAATCATGTAAGCCCTAAGGCATTTCGTACTTTCATTTGTATTTGACATTACTATGCTTTCGATTTTCATTGTTTTGGATGTTTTATCTTTTGATCTAATTTGATTTTACCTTATCTTTCCGTTATCTTTCATTTTGGTATAATTTCCCCGTTTTCCCCGAGATTTTTCCGTGTTTGTCGAGTAGTGCAGGTACATTTCTAGCTATATTGTCGAGCTAGCTTTTACATCGTGCTGATACGAGTTCTATTTGTCACTACGAAGGCTCTGGCATGACCAACAATTCGAGTATCTGTTACGATCAGCTAAGTATTTTGCCTCTTTTTAAATTCTGCACAACCTGAGGACATGTTGTGGTTTAAGTGTGGGGGAGGGGAATGGTTATGTCTATCGATCATTTGCTTACTTCGTTATGTTTCAATGCAAAATGAGCTTTTTTTTTCCAAATTTTTGTTCTGTCCCGAGTCAGCAATGCGTAATCTTTGTTTGTTTTTTTTATAGTCATTGATGCTATATACTGTATGTTCAGTAAGTTAGTTGTTTCACCCGATATATATTTTTCACGAGCCATAGTGAACGATGAGCTATAATATAAAGCTATACCCCTTTTGATTAGTGATTTTTGTTATCTTATAAGTCATGCGCTTAGTGCTAATGTACGTATCGTGGGAATTATAATAGTTTGTATTTATAGCCAAAGTATCACATACTGTGAATATCTTAGGTTTGAATGTGATAAGTGAAACGTAACTACTGTGCTTTGGAAAAGTTGTTTTAAAAAAAATATATGAAATAACTGTATGTGTCGGAAGCTGGTCGATGATTGGAGTGAGGTAGGGCGTATCACGAATGTCCTATACCACTATGATGACCAGAAGCTCACGACAGTCAGAAGAAGATGCCTTATGATTTGAGTAAGGTAAGGTATATCATGAATATCCTATTCTGCTATGACAGGGCAAGAGCTCATTCTGATGTGCGTTTAAATGTGAAAATAGTTAAATCAACTTATATGAGGAATCTAGTATGAATTGAAATGAAAGACTTAGTTATCGTCTATCTTATCCCCAGTATAAACCGACAGATATGTTGTAGGGATTATCCTCTGAGTATGTCAGGAAGGTCCTAAATGTATTCTATCATCCTTTTCGGGATATGTTACGTTTTGTAGGGTGCATGTTATAAGTATCATTCATTTCTAGTTTGAAGGGGGTATTAGCTAGTTTGCTTGAAATTTTCAAGTTTGGACTTAGTGGAAGTTTGTTATGGCTTTGCACACACACCGGGGTGAACCTCTAAGTTATTGCATATGTGTTATATGTGCTGAGATGTCTATCTTTTTCCGAGCCTTGATTTTCATTTTGTTTTGCTCGGGACGAGCAAAAGATAAGTGTGGGTGAGTTGTTAAGGGTGATTTTATATGATTTATATCGTTATATTTTGTAACAATTCTCTCCATATTCGTATAATTCGCATAGAAATTAAGTGTTTAATTGATTTATTGAGCAAACGAGTTTTTAAACGGTTTAATCGCAAAATTGGTTAATTTATGTGTTTTATTGATGATTTTATGCTTATTTGAATATTATTACATTTTGCGATGTTTTTAATGACTTGTAGATGCATAATTGCGGCTCAAAAGATGATTCAATGAAGATAAATGTCGGATTTAATTGATGAAAAAGAGATAAGGAAGATTTGAATAGAAGGAAAGAGATTAAGATGAGAAACTCGATTTTTGATCAAATGAACGCATGTCCTATATCCCGTCCAGTGGACGGGCGTCTAAGCAAGTGAACGGGCGTCCAGGCTGAAGAATTTGATTCAGAGTTTTGAAGATTTCAGTGGACGAGCGTCCAAATTAAAGAAGGACGGGCGTCTGATCATGACTCGGCCCGATTCGAAGTTGATAATGAAGACCGGACGAGCGTCCAGCAGAGTTGACGTCCGACCTTCGACCGACTCAACCAAACCGACCTTAGAATCTATAAATACCAGCATTTTCTCACACATAAAAACATATATTCGAACCCTAAACCCTAGGGGCGGCCTAGCTGCGATTTTTATCAGTTTTTACACAAAGTTTATGCTTTTAAATTTCTAGTTTAGATCAAACACTTTTATGTACTTTTATTCAAGTAATTCGAACTTCAAGAGGATGCTAAGAGGCTAGACCTCTATTGAACAAGCGTTGTGAAGCCATCCGATCAACAATCCAGTTTCGTTTCTCGATTGTCTTGTGAGTTTTTAATTCAAGTTGTTTCTTTATTATGTTTATCATGTTTCTATGCAATTTATATCGAAAGATCTTTGCATGTTGATTGTTTATATATATTGATGAGAATCATATAAAACCTTAGATCCCCATGATAAAGAATAGATCTTTGATCTAAATAACGAGAGTTATTAGGTTAGATATCTAGGTTAGAAATTGAGATATTTCACACCTTGGTTAGAAAGCGTTAATTTTTAGGATCGAAAGATAGAAGATTAATAGGCGAACTTGTCTAAGAAATTAGGAGTTCATACATTGGCTAAGTGAATCACAACTTGGTTAGAAATCACGAGATAATCGAGATAGAAATTGATTGTTGTAGGATAGGTGGATCAATAGCTTGTTCGCTCGTAAATTATCGATTAAATCACTAGAACTTGAATTGCTTAGTACATTTACAATCTTTATTTCATAATAGATTTAGTTTAGATAATTTTGTTCGCAACCATATCTTGCTGGCTTTAAATCTCGATCTTCTGTCCAGTTATTTTTATTGTTAGTTTCGTTTTTCGTTTTAGTTCTTCACTGTTTTATTTTCGTATCTTTTTAGTAGCAATTGTGACATAGTTAGGTTAGATAATAAAAACTAGATTAAGCAACCCCGATTCCCCGTAAGATCGACCCGGTATCAACCTCTATACTACGATCCCTACACTTGGGGTATACCGGATTTATAAATTTATTACTTGTTTATTTTCATTGCAAAAATCTGTGACAAGTTTATGCTGATGTCGGCCGTGGACGCCCGTCTGATACCTCTGGACGCCCGTCCAAAGCGTTCCCTGAACATCCTGAATCGACTTTCCTGTCTGGACGCTCGTTCAACATTTGTGGATGCCAGTTCAGCAATTCTCTCAAGACTCTGAATCAAAATTTTCTCCCTAGACGCCCGTTCATCCTGGACGCATGGTGAACGCACGTCCATCCAGTCTTGCATGCAATTCTTCATTCCAAATTTTCTTTGCATCTTTTCCTTCCATTTAAACTTCAATCAAGTATCTTTTCAGCTCCTTCAATCCCTCTCCATGACATGTAAATGTACCTTCAAAAGCATAAGAACACGCAAAGTGTAAAACCATAGATAATTACCAATTAAATCATGAAATTAGCTCAAGTTTACACTTAAATACTTTTAAAACTCATTTGCTCAATAATTCGATTAAACCCTTAATTTCTATGCAAATTATATGAATATGGAGGAAATCATATAAAATATAACGTTATAAATCATATAAAATCACCCTTAACAACTCCCCCACACTTAGCTTTTGCTCGTCCCGAGCAAAACAAAAAAAAAAATCAAGGCTCGGAAAAAGATAGACATCTCAGCACATATAACACATATGCAATAACTTAGAGGTTCACCCCGGTGTGTGTGCAGAGCCATAACAAACTTCCATTAAGTCCAAACTTGAAAATTTCAAGCAAACTAGCTAATACCCCCTTCAAACTAGAAATGAATGATACTTATAACATGCACCCTACAAAACGTAACATATCCCGAAAAGGATGATAGAATACATCTAGGGCCTTTCTGATATACTCAGAGGATAATCCCTACAACATATCTGTCAGTTTATACTGGGGATAAGGTATACGATAACTAAGTCTTACATCAATTCATACCACTTCTTATTGCAAGTTGATTTAACTATTTTCACATTTAAACGCACATCAGAATGAGCTTTTGCCCTGTCATAGCAGAATAGGATATTCGAGATATACCCTACCTTACTCAAATCATCAGGCAGCTTTTTCTGACTGTCGTGAGCTTTTGGTCATCATAATGGTATAGGACATTCGTGATATGACCTACCTCACTCAAATCATCGACCAGCTTCCGACACACCCAATTAATTCATTTAAAATTCAACTTTTTCAACAGCTTAGTTATGCTTTACTTATCACATTCAAACCTCAGATATTCACAGTATATCATACTTTGGCTATAAATACAAACTATCATAATCGTCACGATACATACGTTAGCACTAAGCACATGACTTATAAGATAACAAAAATCACTAATCAAAAGGGGTATAGCTTTATATTATAGCTCATCGTTCAGTATGGCTCGTGAAAAATATATACCGGGTGAAACAACTAACTTACTGAATATACAGTATATAGCATCAATGACTATAAAAAAAACGAACAAAGATTATGCATTGCTTACTCGGGACAGAACAAAACTTTGGAAAAAATCGAAAATTTAGCTAATTTCAGCATAGAATCATAATATAAGCAAATGATAGATACACGTAACCATTCCCCTCCCCCACACTTAAACCACAACATGTCCTCAGGTTGTGCAGAATTACAGAACGGATAAGAGTACTTAGCTGATTTGGTAATGATCCGAAGAGTGGCTGAAGAGGACAACAATGGTGATGTCATATGGTGTCCTTTTTCAGCAACGACTTCCAAAGGTAGCTTGGCAAAAACAGCTAAAATGTGCCTGCACCACTTGTAAAAAATGGCAGTATCTTGGGGAACACAGGGGAAAATATATTATATTGCGCAGAAAAGTTTGATATAAGCACAGGAAATAATTGCTCAGATGGAAAAATCACCACACGGGGAAAACACAGGACATCTAAGCGTCAAATAAGCCACAGAAGCTTACAATACAAATATGGACCACATGTGCATACAAAAATATCAAACTCCAACTGAAAGTGAAAATGCGCGTTACAAGATTTATCAAAAAGAAATAATGATAGATGACACTACAAAGTAGTAGGGCTAGGTGCACTAAATAAAATAAAAATAAAATATAACACAATGTAACTAAATCTTATGCAACTATACTAAAAAGGCAAAAAGAAAATCAAGAAAAATGCTAGCCCAACTAATTCCATAGATATCACCCTAATCTACAATTCGGACTAAGCAATGAAACATGTCAACCATAGAAGAAAGGTCAAATATATAAACGTCTACTAAATAACGCCACAGAAGCGCAACAAAATTCGATTATGCAAAGCCACAGAAGTTTGCCATGTAAAGTGTAGACGTGCCTTAAGACTCATTAGAAAGTGATAGCAACGGAAAACCGACAGTAGCTATACTAAAGCAAATATAAATCATATAGAAAAGAAAATTGAAAGTGTAAACGGTCTTAAGGATTACAAGATCCATCTAAAAGTGAAAGCGACGGAAAACCGACAGTAGCTCAAACTTAAGCACATATGAATCAAGTAATAAAAGATGAACGAATAGAGGGCCCTAAAAGCTTACAATATCCATCAAAAAGAAAGTAGCAACGGAAAAAGACAAAGAGCTGCAGATGAATCAAGTAAGGGACAACAAAAACACACGACCCTAAAAACAACCCTAACACCCTAGATAGACGACAAAAAAATAAAGATAAATCAAATTGGAATCACGCCTAGCTCGGTGCTCTTGCATCAATAGACTCAAACACACACAATCACTCAACATGGACCGTAATAGATGGAAAAATAACCATAACGGTGAAAGAACAGACATCTACGCATATCGATAAAAGCCACAAAGGCTCGCATTAAAACATCCACGCCAAATAATGAAGCATGTATCAAAAAACAAATTTTATTCACTAGAAACTCGACACAACGGACGGACGTTCGAAAATCCAGCACGCCGCCCTCCTGTAAATGATGAATCGGACGGGCGTTTGGGAAGGACAAACGCTAGTTTGGTTGATATTGAAGTTTATATTCTGCCCGTCTGATCATGACTCGGCCTGATTCGAAGTTGATATTGAAGACCGGACGAGCGTCCAGCAGAGTGAACGTCCATCCTTCTTTAATTTGGACGCCGTCCCACCGAAATCTTCAAAACTCGAATCAAATTCTTCACTGACGCCCGTTCACTTGTTAGACGCCCGCCCACCGGGCGGGATATAGACGCGCGCTCACTTGATCAAAAATCGATTTTCTCATCTTTATCTCTTTCCTTCTATTCAAATCTTCCTTATCTCTTTTTCATCAATTAAATCCGACATTTATCTTCATTGAATCATCTTTTGAGCCGCAATTATGCATCTACAAGTCATTAAAAACATCGCAAAATGTAATAATACTCAAATAAGCATAAAATCATCAATAAAACACATAAATTAACCAACTTTGCGATTAAACCGTTTAAAAACTCGTTTGCTCAATAAATCAATTAAACACTTAATTTCTATGCGAATTATACGAATATGGAGAGAATTGTTACAAAATATAACGATATAAATCATATAAAATTACCCTTAACACATATAAACTCATTAAATTCCAGTTGGTGCAAGTGCAACTAATGGATCATTACATTGGAATTTTGTGAAGGACAATATAACATGGATTTAATAAGTTTATATGCTTCTCAAGGATGAGTAGTACCAACTGGAAATCCTAACTAGGATCCATACCTAGATCTCCCTTTAATCCAAGAAATGTGCCAGTCTCATCCTAGTCAAGTGTCTAAGTCTAATTAGTCTTTTGTGGTTTCTGTTAATCCTAAAAAGGATTCCAATGTTTGGCATTAGACAGTCCATCCTTCAATAATGTCTTGAATCAGATCCTTCATGAATGTAATGTGTCTATTGATGGAACTCTAAATTTTTGTGAACCTTGTCAACCGGGAAAAATATCATGTTTGCTTCATTTACCTTCTAATTTGCATGTTAATTTTATGTTTGATCTTATGCATAGTGATGTTTGGGACCTGCTCTTGTTAAATCTATTTAAATCTATTGAAGATTATACATATCATATACACTTCATGGATGATCACACTTGGATATTTCCTTTAAAGACCAAGTCAGAAGCCTTTCATGTTTTCCTTCAATTAGAAGATTTAGTTGAGAACCAATTCAATTCCAAAATTAGGTGTGTTTGGTCTTATTGTAGAGGTGAATATAGAACCTTTGAACCTCTTTAACAACAAGGCATAATCTTTAGACATCTATGTCGTCATGGTCATGTTCAACATAGGAAGAGCTGAGAGAAAGCACATACACCTTGTGTAATTAGGCCTAACCCTTATCGATCAAGCCACTGCTCCTATGAGGTTTTGGTGGCACAACTTTCAAGCTGATGTTCGTCTTTTTAACTATTTTCCAACTCCCATTTTACAGTCAAAATCCCCTCATGAATGTCTATTGACAACCAAGCCAGAATATAGAATATTCAATGTCTGTCGATGTGTTGTTTATCCTTGCTTAAGACCCTTACACCTCCGAAATTCCAGTTTCACTCAAGAAGGCATGTCAATCTTGGACATAGTTCTTGGCATAAATGATATAAATGTCTAGATGAATCATGTAAGGTCTTTAATGAGAATTGTTACTCTTTTATTGAAGGGTTTTTACAAGGACCCTCCAAGAGTGTTACTCGTCCTCCAACCTCCATCTCCTTTGCATTCCTTTCTGTTGATCTCTTGGGAAAAGCCAGTTGGTGCACCAGATGGAAGCGCGCAACTCTGTCATGGAAGGCAGTCCTAACAGTCCAAATCAAGGCTTTTTTGTTGAGATCTTTGTTCTTGACGGTTTCTGTTTAGCTTTTATGTTGTCTTTCATTCGGTTTGCATATAAGTGTGCCCGGATGTGGCACGGTTGCAGTACGGTGTGACCGGTGATAGTCCGGTGGCGGCCGGTGGTTTGTCTTGCCGCTTTGTTGTTTTTTCCTTTGTGTAATTTTTGTCGTTAATGAAATTTTCGTTTCCCGAGAAAAAAAAAAATACTGTCAGTCCATTCTCATATTTAATTAATTATATCGTTATTAACAAAATTAAGTAACTTCCACTGGTTAAATGTGTATAGCTGGAAAAATAAAGAATAACATTTGTGCATCTTGATGTAGTAGTAGATAACGTATTTTATTCAAAAGGTAGATTATTGCAAAGTTAACAAATCAGACCACTTATCTTCTATTAAACGTTTTACAAAATTACATATGGATTAATGCCGGAGAAAACATGAACAATGATATCATGCAGCTAAAATTACGACATAACCTTCTGAAAACAGTGTTATAAAAAATCTAAAAATGTCTTAAAATATTCTAATGGTGTCCTAATGAAAGTCATGTGTCGTAATTAAGGAAAAAATTTAATTAATTAATTAATTAATAAAAGAAGGATCGCAGCAGTCATCCGTCAGCGTATCACCTAAAATCTTGTCATGCAAATCTTTCCACGAAATACTTGGTAGATTTTATTTTGTTAACAACCATTATTATTGAAGGAGAACCCTAAAAGCTTATATAATTAAACATTTTATATATTTAAACACCTTCCTCTGAAATGAGCGTCGTTAATAAGGCCGAAAGAGGGTCAACACTTGAAACAAGTTTTTTTAGAAGACAATGTTCGTAAAGATGTAAGAACCCGTGACCTCCTGCTTTTGGCCCTGTTTGGTTTCGGGTTGGGCTGGATCCAACTCAATATTTTATTCTCCCCACTATCTTATTTATCATCATTTTATTAGGACTCTCGATGATTCATTGTCATTCTTGCTGTCAAAGTACTTAACGATGAATTGTTGCTTATATCTTTTCTTTGATGCTATTCCATAAACATGGGTTCCAATGCACGAACTCTTGTAGCACTTACCAACAAGGCCCTATTAACATATGTAATTTCATTAACTATCATGTTATTACATGTACAACTTCATAAAGAAACACATTACATACTTATCATTCATAAATCATAACCATATAATTCTCCATTTAGCCCTAAAACATGGTTTCTATAATCAGTAAAAGGGAAATACTAACTAGCGGATAATCACATAAGGTCAACATATGCACATGCTTACTAACGACAAATTTTTGCCATATAATACCTACAAATTTAGATTTTCTTATTGCATAGATTAACAAGTCCCACAAATCATATATCCACTAGTTTTACATGTTGAAACAATCATCATGTTATGAACAATCAGAACCCTATAGGCATGAAATCTAGACCACAAAACATTAATATAATCATCTCCCACAGTAAACTGATCACGCTGTGGTGTAAGGCACGGACTACTAACAATAGCACTAGGTCTATCGTAGCATAGTACTAGCGAGTCAAAGTCGAATCCAACAGAGACTCGTAAAAACACGTTTATCTAGATTGAATTGTCACAAATACGGTCTACGGCCAACTATAGAACATAGAGGTAAATTATGGTGCCAATTAACGCGCAAGAGCAAACACAAGTATACTCCTATGAGTTTATAAAGATTAGTTCTAACTACGAGTGATTAGTTTTTCCTTCCATATCATGCATCAATTGTAAAGCCCTGTTCCCGGACACCGAGTCCTTATCCGGAAAAGAAACGTTCGGCACGTATAATATAAAATAATCTCATATTATACGTCAGCCTCTACTACGTCATATCGAGTTAAGCAAAATAGAAGCAAAAGACTCGGGTATATTTTTTTTTTTTCAAACAAACAAGAAAGAAACTCAATATCTAAAGGTAGAAATGTAACATTAATTACATTAGAAAACCAAACGAAAACCCAAATGTACGAGACCTCTAAAAGAAAACTAAAAAGAGATTACATAGTTTTTGAAAAGACAACAAGTCCAAAGTATAATAAATAAGAAAAATAAATAAATAAACGCTTCAACGTCGGCGTCCTCAAACGTCGTCATCAAAGTCTTCCTCGTACTCCAGGTCTACCTGTTCATCTTCTCTTCCTCAAACACATAAAAAACAATGCATTTGAGGTAAGTACAAAGGACTCAATAAGTGGTAGAAGCTACAAATTAATTAAGGTTTATTAACAAGTTTTTGAATAAATAATTATCATTATGAGACCGACTCAATCTAGGGATCACTCCATGTCAATCAACATGTCATGACTATACGTTTCAAGCTTAACTTATCTTGGTTACATCAGCATTCAAGGGAACCAAGCATGACATTTATCAGCCTGAGGATATACTTGCTAACTAATGGTGAATAGCACCTGATAGCTCTGGGGTCTCCCCGGTATGCGTATACACTCGATGAATTTCCTCCACTACCCTTCAGCCTTTTGAGTCAGTAGCGTTGTTCACCCTTATGAGCGTACCATATCGCCGATATGAATCGGTGCTGGACCAAGAATAGCATGCCATTTTATCTCTTTACTACCACGTATGTAATTTTATTATGTATTAATTAGCCACCTAAGTGTTTTCAAGGCAAAGCTCACCTTATCAACTCTACTCCCTCACTTAGACATCTAGACATCACATCCTATCAAGTACACAGACATTGATGAACTCTAGTTCCTCAAAGCACAAGCCCTTTCATGCCCTTCCCACGGTCCCGAACTTCAACTCCCTTGAAGAGTACATCCGGGCCGGAACTAAACGCATCAGAAGCTCAATCGAGGCTTGTACATGTTTAATTAATGTATAATATCAAAGAACAACATTTAAGACTAGATTTTTCGCTTAAAGCAAGTTATTCATCAAAAACATGTCCGTGCGCCCATGATCGAGCGATCTGAGCTCATCGAAACTCTCTCACGAGCCAAGAAGTCGCATTGGATTTTGGTGCGTCCGCACCAAGCCTCTGAATGTAAAAAAAAACCTTTCTGCCTACCCAGTGCACCCGCACTAAGGCTCTGAATGTAAAAACGGGCTTTCTGCTCTTCAAATGCGCCAGACTGCCTTGCACGTCCGCACCAAGCGTAATAAACCCCAAAAATTATTTTTTTTCTACCCTTAAACGATCCCTATTCGTTCCCAAACATGTTCATCATTTCAATACTCAGTAAACAGCATAAAACACAATTTTTATAAACCATAACTGCTCTAGATTCTTAAACAACATGAACATATATTCTCTAGCATAAAAATCATATCAACCTTAACATACACCGTAATTAACTCGTAGGAAGATCCTCTTACCGTTTAGCAAGCTGATCCAAGTCCAATTCTCAGAAAAACTACAGTAAACCGATCCTTCCTACGCAGAAAACCTATGTGATCAATCGAAAACCAGATTAGATTCGATCACACACTTCTAAACATATAAGACTACGAATTCATGAGTTTGAATCCATCAAACTCAGTCAAGAACATAACTAGTGCTTGAATTTCATACCTTAACAAAGTCCCAACTTTCTGGTGTTGAAACGATGCCCTCTTCACGACGATTCCGCTGCTCTACTCTGATCTAAACACCGTTACGAATCGCCATAGAAACTAGAAGAGAAACTCTCAGCCCTAAAAGCTCTCACACGCCGCCTCTCTAGAGCGTAGGAAGAAATTTCTGATTTCTTTTTTGGTTATGTGAACTGATGTGATTTATTTTTCCTTAAATAGATAATCCCAAAATAATAATTTCTTATTATTTTCCCAAAATAATATTTTCGTTTTGGCAAAATAACACGTCTGCCCTTTCCCGAAAATCGGAATATTACATTCCTCCCACCTTAAGAGGATTTTCATCCTCGAAACTAGAAAATACCTGGTAAGTCCACAAACTCTGGAAACTCACTGATCATGTCGTATGCAACTTCCCAAGTGGCTTCATTCGGTGAATAATTGCTCCATTGCACCAAAACCAGAGGATCATCAATCTCTTGATCATCTTTTCTTTCCGGTCTATAATCTTGATCGGTTCCTCATCATATGCAAGATTATCTTGAAGAACTTCCGGATCAACTGTAGTTTCAATATCATTCTTTGTCAAACACTTCTTCAGCATTGATACGTAGAAAACATTATGGACACTCGACATCGATTCCTGTAACTTAAGCTTATATGCCAAAGGCCCAACTCTCTCCAGAATCTCAAACGGTCCAACATACCTTGGACTTAGCTTTCCCTTTTGTCCAAAACGTTTCATTCCCTTCATCAGTGAAGCTTGTAGATAAACTCTTTCACCAACTTCAAACTCAAGAGGTCTCCTTCTAACATCTAACCAACTCTTATGTCTATCTTGTGCATCCTTCAGATTCTTCTTAACCAACTGAACTCTTTCTTTAGCTTGTTCAACCAACTCCGTCTCGGTGATTTGTCTTTCCCCGACTTCATCCTAAAATAGCGGCGTTCGACATCTTCTCTCATACAAAGCTTCAAATGGTGGCATACCTATGCTTGTGTGATAACTATTGTTGTAGGAAAACTTGGCTACAGGTAGGTAATCATCCCATTATCCGCCTACCTCCAAAACACAAGCTCTTAGCATATTTTCAAGTGTTTGGATGGTCCTTTCTCGATCGTCCGTCTGCTTTGAGGTGGAAGGCCATACTCAAATCCAACTTTGTACCTAAGGCCCTTTGCAAACTTTTCTAGAATCGATCGACAAATCGACTGTCACGATCCGAAACTATCGAGATAGATACTCCGTGCAACTTCACAATATTCTCCAAGTATAGTGTTGTCATCTTCTTCAAAGACATATCAACTTTTGTTGGTAGGAATTGGGCTGATTTGGTCAACCTATCCACAATCACCCAAATCGCAACATGTCCACCTCTTGTCTTTGGTAAACCGGTGATAAAATCCATCGTGATCTTATCCCATTTCCATTCAGGGATATCCAATGGCTTAAGCATTCCTCCTGGTCTTCTATGCTCTACTTTAACTTTCTGACAAGTATCAAATTCTGCTACATACTTAGCTATTTCCACTTTAATCGAGGGCCACCAAAACTTTTCCTTCAAGTCTCTGTACGTATTAGTAGCTCCTGGATGAACTGCAAATGCAATCTTATGTGCCTCTTCCATAACTCTTTGTCTTAGATCACCAACATTAGGCACACACAAACAATCCTGGTACCAAAGGTTCCCATTCTTATCCAGAACATAGCCCACTGTAAGCTTTTCCCTTGCAACTTGCTTCAAGTCAACCAACACTGGATCTTCATCCTGCTTTTCCCGAATATCATTGATGGCCGTTTTATAGTATACCAACTTTGACCGGTAGAGGACCGAGTCGGTTGTAGTATAAAACTAGTGAGCAAGGTCGTAATCCCACAGGGAATCTAGTTAAGTACCAAAGCTAGCGTCATCTCTAGTTCAGATCAACACGATTTTTTAGAAAGGTTATTAAACTACAACGTGCTATTTCTACAATGACTAAATTAATATGAGAGTTTTAAACGATTAAAAGAGATAGCCGAGCTATGATCCAATCAACTATTTACCAAACCGTAGCTAAGTCCGAAGGTGTTTTTGACTTACGTAAACGTTTTCGATTTCACTTGAAGGGTGTCATTTTCTAATTCCGAGAATAGACATTATTTTAATAATCTACCCTCCTATGTTAGGTTCAACAGTCCGCTGACCGGATTTAACTGACCTAACACGGTCTACGTCCAATGAAACGCTCAACAAGTCGACATTAACCTCACACACGAAATCGAATCTAAACAACTCAGTCGGTTTTACAGGGTGATTCTAGAACCCCGGTTCCCGTATCCTCTCGTAAAATACATAAATAAAGACAATACGTGTAATACGATTATCAAATGGCCAATTCAACAAACGTGTTTAAGAATAAGTTCTAGAACTACAGTAACATCGAAAATCAACAATCGGAATAACAAGAACACCTCAAACAACAAACTAGGGTTCGATTTTGGTGATTAACACATAACTCGGCTATATAACGACAGGATACTCATTACGGCAACAAAAAAGCGAGATTTCATCATATAATTAATACACACAAACAAAAGAAAGATAAAAAAATATATCTATATAGATAAAACCAGACGAAAGTTTGAATCCATAAGCAAGAAAAAATGAAACTATATATATATATATATATATATATATATATATATATATGTATATATATATATATATACGTATATATATATATATATATATATGTATATATATGTGTGTGTGTGTGTGTGTGTGTGTGTGTGTGTGTGGAAATTTGAGTCGATACAAAACCTCACACACGAAACCGAATCTGAACAACTCAGTCGGTTTTACAGGGTGATCCTAGAACCCCGGTTCCTGTATCCTCGCAAAATACATATGTAAAGACGATACGTGTGATACGATTATCAAATGGCCAATTTAACAAACGTGATAAGAATAAGTTCTAGAACTACGGTAGCATCGAGAATCAATAGTTAAACATCAAGAACACCACACGAACAAGCTAAGGTTCGATTTGATGACTATCACATAACTCGAGTATCGGAAAATTAGCTACTCATTATATCAACAAAACAACAAGAAATCAACAATAAAGTTAACATAAACAAGATTAAAAACAAAAACAAGAAATGAAAACGAAATACCAAATATAATATGCCGTAGAAAATCGATCCACCGGACAAAATCCCGTCAATAACACATCAAGCTATCACCGAGGTCCTCCGGATTAAAACAACCTACAACTAAACTAATCTAATCTACCTAAAAACTAAGCTAAACTAATGAAAATGATGAAAAAGTTGCAGAATATGAGTTGGGGAAGAAGATTTTTAATCAAGATCCAAAATGGGGTTTTATAGTGTTTTAGCAGATCTGACGCTAGGCGTGCGCCTAGGAAAGTGCAGGCACGCCTAGGATGCCGAAAACACGCATCAAACTTCTCGCCAAAATTAATCGCTAGGCGCTCGCCTAGCATTTCTCGTGCACGCGCCTATCTCGACACACCTTCAGAAACGGTCATAACTTTGTGTGTAGACCTCCAAATCGAGTGATTAAAAATGCGTTGGAAAGATAATTCAATTGTATACAACTTTCATGCAGATGATCAGCCCAGAAAATGCCTCTAAAGTGGATCAAAATGCAGAAAAATGGAAGGTATGGTTGTCGTACCACCGCTGCTTTTGATCCGCTTGAACGCTTAAGCTTCACAAGACACGCTCCAATCCTCGTGTCTCGCCTTCCGGACATCTCAAACACCTAAGTATTGTATAAAATCACAAAAATACCACATGTAACCCCTACAGACACTAGGGTGACCGAGAGTATAGTAAATTACACCTAAAAATACCGAGAATCCCGGACTTTACGTCTTAGGTCCCGAAATGATAACCAAGGTGTAAATACATCAAAATACAACCAAATGTCTTAGAAAACAAATAAAACGAGGTATAAACAGGGTATAATTACATAGAAAATGATAGCCAAATTGACTCTCATCTACTACGCTTACTTAGCGTTTGCTCGCCCTCGAGCAAAAATGAGCGATTCAAAAATAAAGATGGAGTCAACATTGCTATCATACATCAAGTCTAAAAGAATTGAAATGGTAAAACACTAGTAATTGACACAAATGCATATGATTTAAGTTCATCCTTGTATTGAGAAAAGAATGTGTGTGTGTGTGTGTGTGTGTAGCTTCTTCAACATTTATCACTTACTACCAGCTTTAGATTATAGACGATATTGAACCGAGGTTACACCATAGGCTTATACTGTAAACATCTCCACTAATTGAGGTCAATCAAAGTCTAGTACGGTCGAGAAGGACTTGAAGGGTTATAATGTTATGCTAGGGTCGGGACTAACGAAAAGATATTTACGATAAAAATAGAAAGAAGAAATTGCAAGAGAGCTTTAACCAAAAATATAAACACATACTTGTTCTAACTTCGCCTTCAATCTTCCGACTATATAAAAAAATCCAAATCCAAACCCTAACTTCAATTTCTTCATTATACAACACCCTTAGTCCATTTTGGACTTAAATCAAACTATACATACATTTACTACTTCTGTTTCTTTTCTTTTCTTTTTTTTCTTCTTCTTATATACATCAAAATTCAAACAAAACCGAAACCGACAAATTGTTACACTCCTCGCTCGAATAACTCGTAAATCACGACTCCATACCATTACTTACGCCTCAACAATACCTCGCAAAGATCGTAAAATGTACGGAACGAACAAGTTCAATTGAAAGGTAGTCAAGGGTACGATATCTTTGAAATAAAGTTAGGGACATCGATTTTCACGGGTTAGTAACACGAACGGCTAGTTCGGGTGGCGCTAACCACCCTACAAAAGGCTTAGAGGGGCAACAAATGGATTAATCGCTTAGGTTGGCCTTTGCTCGATCGGATCAAAATAAATGCCAAAACCGTCATCCCGCACTCTAACAACAATGACCTTTCTATTTCACCTTGAAGTTACTAATATAAGTTCTAGGTAACCGGTCATTAAAAGCTACCATAATCGCTCACTAGTCAAGGTGATTCGTGAAGTCGGCTAACGTGATAGAACTATTCCATTCTCAATAAAAGATCTCAACTCAAATGAAATGCATTCGTATAATCACTATATGTTTATCAAAACAATACTATAGGCTCAACGATCCAAACCAATGTCAAAGGCATCAAAATTTCTAAAACCGACTTTTTTACACCAAACGGGATAACAAGCGGTAAGTATAACTCGCTCCACATGAAAACGAAACACCGGCTAAACCAACCACCCCAACTTTAAACTAAACACGAATGATAAGGGTAGAAAACTTAGCTTACAACCGGAAAAAGGCGCAAGCACGATCATGTGGCATCCGTAAAAGTCCTCCCAGGGTGTACACACCAGGCTTATATCAACAAGCAACACAACATATACGAGAATACACATGTATGGAGATATCGAATGAAAATAGACGGATCACCACAACTCATCAAAAACAAAAACACCACACTAAACCCCCCAAAACACACTTCTTCGAGTTATATAACAACAAAACTTACTTGAAGTATCATAATACACACCAAAGACATACAAAGGAAACACGAGGAAACGAAACAATAAAAACACATTCTGAGTTCAGAGTCCTCAGCTCAACTTTCTACCCCCAACTATGTCAAGGATAGTTATACCAAAGGAGAGCAAACCGTAGCATCTCCCTACCAAAATCGTAGGAATTGAGCACCCTTGAAAGTGAATTACAAGAAACATAGGGCTCAATCTCACCACCACGATTTGTTCTGATGAGTCCATTGCACGTAACAACGAACTCACTTTCCCGAAGGATCCATTAATCGCAAACCAGGGAAACAACACGAACACAATCACGGTATCTTGTCACTACCACTACCGAAGTAAATGGTGTGACACTTCAACAATAACAAAATAAAAAACAAACTATACATAAGAAAACAAATAAGAAAAATGACCTAATCCTAATAACTCAACTAACTTACAAGATATCAACCCGATTCCCCGGCAACGGCGCCAGAAAACTTGAACGGCCTTTTCTAAGTGTCCAATCTCACCGGCAGTGTACCGGGTCAATTGTAGCCTAGAATTGGTGAGTCAAGGTCGTATCCCACAGGGAATCTGGTCGAGTACCAAAGTCGGTCTCGTCCCTAGTTCAGGTCAACACAAATATTAAACGTGGTGGTTTGTCAGATCACCAGTTCTACAAACTAAATATACAAAAAAAATAAAGATCTAAAACTATATAAAAGAGATAGCCGAGCTATGATCCAATCTAATACTCACAAACCCTAGCCGAGTCCCGAGGTATTCTTGATTCACCTAAACGTTCTTGATGTCAAGTAGGTGTCGCTTTCCTGGCTCTCGAGAATAGACATTATTTCAATAATCTACCTCTCCTATGTCGTTCAACAATCACGACCAGATTTAATCGACCTCACATGGAAACGCCGACAAGTCGATACAAAACTCACACACGAAACCGAATCAAACAACTCATTCGGTTTTACAGTGTGATCCTAGAACTCCGGTTCCCGTATCCTCTCGCAAAATACATATGTAAAGACGATACGTGTGATACGGTTATCAAATGGGCAATTTAACAAACGTGATAAGAATAATTTCTAGAACTACGTAGCATCGAGAATCAACAATTAAACATAACCAAAAGTAAAGAGTTCCTTATTTATATCCACAAAACATAACTTCAATAAAAAGTAAAGAATAATAATATTTTCGTTTACGTAAAATGACACGCCTGGCTTTTTCCAAAAATCGAATAGTACATCAATCATCCTGCTTTGTAAATTTTAGATCGTAATCAACTACGGGTGCTAATCCCTAATATTATGCTACTTCCATTGAAAGGACAAAGTAGGTGTCTATGTGCAATTAACCTTCTTTGTTGGTTGTATTAATTCACATGCAATAAGAATTGGGACTAGCCGCTCAAGACCGAAGACCTCTAAGCAGCCTATCGTGGATTGACTAGCATTTTCCTAAGGATCAATCAAGACATTGTCCAAACTAACACTTCACGTTATCGCCCTTCATGTTAATTTACGATGACATGCATATAGTTGATCAGTGCTAACAACATGTAAATTAAATCAGCCGATCGTATTTGAGCCGCTGCCGATTATCATGAATTAGGATTTACTAGTGCGATATATGACCATCGCCGGCGCGGAAGAACGCAAACTCTAGTTCATGATTCTTTACCAACGATTCAGTCTATAGCTAATATAAGAAATCAGACCATACTAACCACAATAAAAGAACGACACATCTACATCTAGAAAGCCGGAAAATCATACCCTCGAAGACGAGTGCAGATCCTCCGTAGATATCTCCCTAGGTGGAGATTCTGTCGAATCCGTGACTAGAACCCATAGAGAAAATAAAAGAACAAAAGAGAACTTCTATTGAATATAATGTATTTGTCTTGTGGAAAATTGTACATTGAATTCGAGGTCTGATGCCTCCTATTTATAGTTCTATAACCGACTTAACTAACCTCTAGAATTAAACTACCATTCGCCCAAGAAAATGCGGTTTCGATGCTTCGGAACTCTTTGCGATCAAGGGGTAACCCTTCACGCGGCTGCGGGGGTATTTTCATCTTTTTCTTTCTGCCTATTTATCTGAAGGTTCTGGAACACCCTAGGTCCGTCTCTTCATCCAAATCCGCCCAATACTCGCCCATTCACTCGCCCAACTTTCGTTACCGAAAATAGTCAAATAATACACGAAATAATATCGAATCGGGAAACTAAAAGTTAAATACAAATTACTCGACTCATGAACCCAACATATGCCATTCACTTCAAACGGCTCATATAAATGGTCGAAAACAACTACTTTTAGCTTTAGCTCGAATGGATGAAATGTTGATACCGTAAGGTGTATCATTTTGAGCGTCATCATAAACCCTAAAACATGATTTATAACAACCAACAAATCTGCAAATCTGCACAGAATGTCGTACAGACTCAAAAACGGACCATTTTAATTCTAGAATGCTTAAATCTTACAAACAGATTCAGAAACAAAGAAAGTTGCCACCGAGCCGGTGGCCAAAACCATTTTGTTCAAAACATGTTATCTTACCTTACCACATGATCAAATAAAGCACATACCCACTATATCCAACTTAGAAAATACAGAAAACAGGTACATTATGCAAGAATACCACCAAAACACATGATTTCAAAAATTCATGTGAAATTTGATGCTTGAGTCCTTACCTTGACACATAAGAGATAGATCAGCATGACTTGCTTCCTCCACCAAGAAATATTCCCCCTATATAGGTTTAACACAACAAGCATAAGACATAAAGAAACTCTAACTTACACTTGTGGATATCATGATTAAACTTAAAGAAAATTTAGCCATTCCTACAAATACATGAAAGGCTTAAATTTATGTGAAAAAGAGCCTGAATTGCAGCAGAGTTTTCTTACCAATTTCAGGAGAGAAAAGGTAGAAATGAAGGGAAAGGTGAGAGGTATTTATAGGATGAAACTTGGAACTCGTATGAATGATGATGTCATTTCAGGTCTAATGGAAGGCCAAATGGTGCCATCAAACATTCACGATCTGAAACGCCTCAAACTTGTGTCCGACAAAGACTAATTGAGCTATAAAGGATCCGGTTAATTGCTTGGACCGTCGCCATCACTTGGGCTAACCCGAATTGACAAGACATTTATATATCACACGATTATGAGGTAATGTTTCTCCCACATTCCCATTGCGGGATGTCACATTCTTCCACTTTTATAAGCAACCGAATCCTTGCCAAGATTTGTCACACTCGCCCTACCAAAGGATTCTAGAGGTATGCCCCAACCGCCTCTCACGGTGTAGCACTTAGTTTCGCCTCCCTAGTCGGCTCGATACCAATTATAACACCTCCGAACTCAGATTCAAAGCGCTAATCGAGCCATAAAAGATCTCGTTAACTGCATGCGTAGACCGTCGTTCTCACTTGGCCTAAAAAGGCTGACCCGAGTTTACAAGATATTTATGTCTCACACATGTAATAAGGTAATGCTTATCACACATTCTCTGTGTAGGATATCACACACTTACACTTAGAAGTTGAAGAACTTGAAGGGGCACTGTTGATCTTTATTTCAGAGCTGCCGGTTTGCATGGAAACAACCCTACCGGCACGCCAATGGCTAATTTCTTTCGGAAACAGATACATTATCGATTATATTTAGTGATATATGACGTAATTTATATGTTACCTGGCCGGTAAGTGACATATGCGTAAGCCGGGATATATAGTAAATGAGTTTAATTAGTTGATTATGAATATCAAGTCATAATTGATGACTATTCTAAAATTAGTGCTAAGTAAATTAGTCATACTTGCCCTCTCATATTTTATTTTTTTACTTTCGTGTAAGATCTTATGACAAGATTCTTAGAGAATTATCCCTTTAACTAAAGAAATGGAATTACATAAGCATGATTGTTGTTGGGATTATAAGAGATCAAGAAATTACACACACCCACGCGTGCTTCTGGAACTAAATCCACCCCCCCGCCTCAACCCCCCTCAATGTTGGCTTTTCGCCTTTATATATACTCCACTTTGCCCCCTCATCATTCATAGTTCCTACTTTATATCATCATCTATTATCAATTCACAAGAACATAAAACTTTCCAAAGTTAAAACTCCAAAAGAAGAAAGAGAATCTAATGCAAAAATGCATGGCCCTATAAAACAAGCAAGAAAAACAACAATACTACGCCTCCTCCTCCCTAACCAAGATGATGATAATACCGACAACGTTAAAATCGAAAGCCCTACGACCACGTGCTCCTCCAATAGCAGTATCGACTCGACTCTGTATCTCCCGCAAGAAACCACCGAGTACTACCCTCACGGTAAATCCTCGTGGAAGCCGTGGTCATCACACGACTCACATCAAAGATCTCGTAATGATTCTCTCGCACGTGAAGACAGCCCTGTCTATGCATTAGCAACCTCAAAAGATCTTCTATACACGTGTTCCGAGAGCAAGAACATAAGAGTATGCAAGAAACTACAAGAGTTTTCCGGTTCAAGTCCAAAAGCCGGGTTTGTAAAGGCCATTGTTGTGAGTGGTGAAAAGATCTTTACAGGCCATCAAGACGGTAAAATCCGAGTCTGGAAGTTCTGTGGGTATAATAATAACAAGAAGAAATTATACAAACGTGTGGGTAGTTTACCCTCAATAAAGGATTGCATCACAACGTCTATGAACCCTAAAAGCTATGTTAAAGGTCGACTTAAATCGAAAAGTACCATGGATTAAGCATTTTGATACAGTCTCCTGTATAGCTGTTGATGTTGATGAAGGATTATTATACTCAGGTTAGTTTTCTTTCCTCAAATAATGGAAAAAAAATCACTTCCAATACGTTTGACGGTCAAAGTGTAAAAAAAGCCTACAAAATGACGTGGTTTTTTACGTAAACTTTAAACAAAACGACGTTGTATTTTAGGTTTTTTTTTTTTTTTTTTTACGCTAATCACAAACGATTAAACGATTTTTCCCATTAAAACCATATAAGTAATACGATTAATCGGAGAGGATCAAGGTCCCTCAAATAATACGTCTATTCAATTTCATCAACGTAAAACGTACGTACCGAACAAACCAGAAACACCCTGTTGATCGTAAATCTTTTATGTAAATCAAGAGGTGTACACTTATCATTTATTTGACAAGATGTATGTTTGAAGTCAAACATATATAATTATACATGAATATTATGCATGCAAGTGAAAAATAATTTATAACCGACAATTATGTCATAGTGTATATATGCAACTAAATATTAAGTATTAATTGATTATTACAATATTAACATGCAAGTTAATTGTCTTTATAATCAATCATATGATAGCATTACATTTTATTTTAAATTTAAACCTTAAAGAGAAATAAGTGTGCCTTTTGTCTTATAAATAAAGGTGATATTGGGGTCGTACATATGTCACGTTTCAAGATATTTTATAGTGGAGATGCCTGATTATAGGGTCAAATATGTAAAATAGTAGTAGAAGATATGAGTCTCAAATATTATTGATTACAAATTAGGTTTAAATATTTTATGAAGTGACAATAATAAGTTATTAAAGGTAATGTCTTTTCATACAACTAAAATTGTTAATACACAATATTTTT